>CAJHZI010000298.1:195000-215819 GCA_905160935.1 Enchytraeus crypticus | reverse complement strand
ATAACAAGTGGCTAGATAACAAGTGGCTAGATAACAAGTGGTTAGATAACTATTGGCTAGATAACTATTGGCTAGATAACAAATGGCTAGATAACAAGTGTGGCTAGATAACAAGTGTGGCTAGATAACAAATGGCTAGATAACAAATGTGGCTAGATAACAAGTGACTAGATAACAAGTGGCTAGATAACAAGTGGCTAGATAACAAGTGGTTAGATAACTATTGGCTAGATAACTATTGGCTAGATAACAAATGGCTAGATAACAAGTGTGGCTAGATAACAAGTGTGGCTAGCTAACAAATGGCTAGATAACAAGTGTGGCTAGATAACAAATGGCTAGATAACAAATGTGGCTAGATAACAAATGTGGCTAGATAACAAGTGGCTAGATAACAAGTGGCTAGATAACAAGTGGCTAGATAACAAGTGGCTAGATAACAAGTGGTTAGATAACAAGTTGTTAGATAACAAGTGGTTAGATAACAAGTTGTTAGATAACAAGTAGTGACTTACGTTAGTAGTTAGAGTTATCTTAGAATCATTCTTCAAATGAATGATAATACACTTCTCAAACTTTCCACAGCGTTGATACTCTGGGTTGATATCTTTTATATCTGTCATCGATATAAGCTGTAAATAATCAATCAATCAATCAATCAATCAATTAATCATCAGTCAGTCACTCACTCCTCACTCACTCACTCACTCACTCACTAACTCACCCACTCACTCACTCACTCACTCGATGAAGATTTAAGTTCAGGTTCTTCATTGCAAGGAGATGCGAGAGATGCCTCTGGTGGACTATGACGCTACAAACAATAAACTATCATCTGATCATCTGCATAGCTGATCAAGCGAAGAAACGTTTAGTACTATATATAGCTTTAGCTGGTAAAGCTAATGTTAACGTCAGTTTCCTCACTCGAAAGTGATGTCAGTGACGGGCGAGCCCAGGATTTGTACTACGCACATATTGTTCCGCGGTCGAATAGCCTACCGACATATTTAGTGAGACAAAGAGTATGCAATACAAATAACGGCATTTTATACAAATCACATATTGACTAGCGACTGAGTTGATATCGTGCATGCCTGATAAGCAAGATTCCACGGTTCAAAAATTCGCCTGGAACACTCAGATTGTAAATTAGAAAGTCAAAGTCACTAACCATCTAGATTGTAAAAGAAAGAGCAGATATTAGACTTAATTTAGCTCTTACTACGTACCTAAAAGGTATGCAGCAAAGAGCGGTGTAACAGTGTGTATGCAGCTAATAAATTAGCTGTACTAATAAACCAGCCTGGGCTATGCTGGTGGCTTCTTGAAATATTGTTCGACAGCTGACTAGTATGTGCTGGGTTCATATCCAGTGATATCCTCATCACTGACAAGCTATCGCGCAAAAGCTATTGAGACAGGAAAATTAAGTTATACTATAATTTAGCTATGTTCTCTTCAGAATGCAAGGAACTGATGATGATTATGATGATGTTGATGATGACGATGCTAATTTAGCTTCAACAGCATACGCTATTAAGACAAGAAAATTAAGTTATACTAGAATTTAGCTATGTTCTCTTCAGAACGCAAGGAACTGATGATGATTATGATGATGTTGATGATGATGATGGTGATAATTTAGCTTCAACAGCATACACTATTAAGACAGGAACATTAAGTTATACTATAATTTAGCTATGTTCTCTTCAGAATGCAAGGAACTGATGATGATTATGATGATGCTGATGATGACGATGCTAATTTAGCTTCAACAGCAAACCTCAATGCCCTTTCCCCGGACAATCTGCCAGTCAACCTTCTTGTTGTAGAACTCGAGACGATTGGGATAGAGCTTGAGGTGCTTCCGCTGAAAGGACTGCAGCAGAGGTCCTCCAAACTTATACACCTCTCCTTCTATTATGCAGTCTGTAGGTCCAACTATACAGACAAACACACACACATAGAGAGAGAGAGAGAGAGAGAGAGAGAGAGAGATATGTGTTTATTTCCAAATACAAATAGAAATAAACATTTAAAAATAAAATAAAAAATTTCCAGAAACACGGGTATCAAACAGTCTTAAGAAACGAGAGAGAGAGAGAAGAGAGAGAGAGAGAGCGAGAGAGAGATATACCAGTACAGTTACAAATAAAAATTTAATATGTTTGCTTATTGTGTTATATCGAGAGGGAAAAAGAAATTTATTATCTAATAATGTATTAGACATTTCAGACTAAGAACTATAAAGTACAATACAAGCAGTAAAGTCTCAAATTTTGCACATTGCTTATGCATATAAATGTAATTGTAATGTTTATGTTATACTGTAATTGTAATATTGCACAGTAAAGCTGGTAAAGCAAATGTTAAAGTCAGTTTCCTCACTCAAAAGCGATGTCAGTGACGGGCGAGCCCAGGATTTGAACCCACACATACTGATCCGCGGTCGAGTACCTTACCGACAGTATAGCTAACCAAGTATCTAAACCATATAAATCATTCAATACTGCTTGTATTTTGCAGGAATCTTACAGTTTTCATCCAGATGGTCGATCCTAGGTTTTGATTTGCGCTTCATTTCTAGTTTATCAGTTTCCTGGTTGACAGCGTCGAACACAGTCTCAGAGATTTCCTGCTGCCACCTCTCAGACACTATGAGAGGAAAGTTAGCATAGAGCGCCTGGTCAGCTTCTGTCAGCTAACAACAACAACAACAACAACACTATAGCATAGAGAGCCTGGTCTGCTTCAGTTAGCTAAACAACAACAACAACCCTATAGAACATTGCTTCAGTGAGCTAAACAACAACAACAACAACACTCTAGCATGTAGAACATTTCTTCGGTCAGCTAAACAACAACAACAACACTATAGAATATACAACATTGCTTCAGTCAGTTAAAAAAGCTGGTAAAGCTAATGTTAACGTCAGTTTCCTCACTCGAAAGCGATGTCAGTGACGGCAAGCTCAGGATTTGAACCCCGCATATACTGATCCGCAGTCAAATATCTTACCGACATCGTCACTGGCTCCAGCAAAACAACAACAATAACCGTACAATATCAAACAGAACACATTTTTGGTCAGCTAAACAACAACAACAGCAACAACAACAACAGCAACAACAACATATTACACGTCAAAGAGAATTTTAATGCAGACACATATAATATGTATTAACTTCATATAATATTACCTTCACACACATAACATCTTTTAACTCTTTTGGCATATAATGTTCACATATTCCCCGTATTTTACTTTGGACTGATTTTCTGGATTTCCGAATTTGCACCGTTTTGGACCTGCCTTTTGCTCGCCGGCTTAATTTTGTCTCAATAGTGCGATGTTGTCATTGATGACTGTAGCACTCTAATTGTTGTTGTTGTTGTGTCCGGACCACTGCCAAATAGACTGTACGTAAACTGCAACTGTTAAAGTGGCAACTAAGCAAAAATGTGAAAGGCAGTGTGAAATCACTAGGAAGCCATACATTTCAACTGGTAAAGCTAAAAGTTAATGTTATCGTCAGTTTCCTCACTCGAAAGCGATGTCAGTGACGGGAAAGTATAAGCTAAGCATGTATAAACTAAGATTTATACATGCAGAAATTGCTGGCTCATTCTACAGTAGCATCTACACAACACTGGTAATATTCCAAAAGCTCTCTTCCCTTAGTGCACTGCCCATTGGCAGGTCCATGGTATATAACGCCTCCACTCTTCTCTGTCTTCCGCCTTCCTCTTCATTTCCACACATGAGTGGATCATTAAATCATCGAACATACCTAATCTCGGTCTAATCGTGCCTCATTTTCCTTCCATTCTACCTACAATGACCTCTTTTAATAGACCTTCCCCCCTTAGAATATATCTTATCCAACTCTTCTTCCTATTTCTTAATACATTTATCATTAATACATTCCAAAAGCTATTGCACGACAAATTAACGAGGAATGTTAACCTTGACGCCCTTCGTATCCTCCTCGTCGAACGAGCCGATGTCGAAAGCATCAGCAGCATTGACCTCACCCCGAGGTGGGATGAGAGGTGGGGGGTACTTCTGCTGATAGACCAGGTTCCAATCAATACCCTTAAAATAGGGGTGGTCCTTTACCTCCTGAGACCTGTAGCAACAACAACAATTGTATTGCCATTAATACTCTACCTTCTACTCTAACTTTGGCTGAAGCCAGTGGCGATGTCGGTAAGGTACTCGACCGCGGATCAGTATGTGTCGGATTCAAATCCTGGGCTCGCCCGTCACTGACATCGCTTTCGAGTGAGGAAACTGACGTTAACATTAGCTTAACCAGCTTAATCTACCATAGAACATTCAAATTAGTATGAATTACTGTCTGTTAAACAACAGCTTCAATTTAATTTAATTTCATTCATTTGTTTATTATTTTAAATTTTTTTTGTGTTGAAAAATTGCGACTGCCCAACCAAGTACAGCATATGGAACAAACAGCCAGAAGATTGCGCAAAACACCACTAGGCCTATTCATATACGTTTAGTAAGAAACATTCCAGGCAGTAACTGTTTGAACAGAGTTCTTTAACTCCATGCTTGAGGCTCTACACTTGTAAATCATCTAGAGATCAGGGTGGGCTTACTGGATGCGGGTTTAATGTCAAGGTCAGAAGCCGACCTAGAGATTAGTGCCAAACATAGCACTAAGCTTTGCAATAGAGCTAAAGTGTAGAGTTAATAAAGCTGGTAAAGCTAAGGTTAACTTAGTTTCCCCACTCGAAAGCGATATCAGTGAAGGGACGAGCCCAGTATTTGAACCCCGCTCCTACTGATCCGTGGTCGAGTATCTTACCGACTTCGCCACTGGCTCCAGCCAGTATATATAAATAGAGAGCAATAAATAGGATTAGGGACGAAGCATACCCTCTCCCCTGACACCCCAGTCTCTCGCTGACCTCTCTCTTCAGTAATCCCTCCAGCAGTGATCTCATCTCTGTCGACATCGAGTCCGGGAACTCTACAGTCTACATCAATCAATCAATCAATCGATCGATAAATAAATCAATCGATACATCGATCGATGGAACAAGCAATTAAAATCAATTAAAAGATCGATCAATTAATCGATTAACCAAATAACAATCCAACGGCTGGAGCCAGTGGCGAAGTCGGTAAGATACTCGACCGCGGATCAGTTGATTGGGGTTCAAATCCTGGGCTCGCCCGTCACTGACATCGCTTTCGAGTGAGGAAACTGACGTTAACCTTAGCTTTTAAGCTTTAGCTTTAACTAATCACCCAATCATTCAGTTAAATCAATAAACAATCATTCAAATAATTAAATAGAAAATCCATCAGTAAATCAGTCAGTCAGTAAGTAAGTCTGTCAGTCAGTCAATTGCCTGACTGACTGTCTGTCTTGACTGATTGTCTGTCTGAGAACTCATTCTATTAGTGAATTGCTTCAGACTCGTTCTATTTCAAGTAGCTGTGCTTATATCGTGTATTTCACTGCAATTCATCATTCCATACAGTTAGTTGGATGATATCGACGTCAATACATGTCCTATTGCTAACCCTAATTAGTCATTCGTTTAGCTATTCGTAACCCTAATTAGGTATACGTAACCCTAATTGACCCTTTTTAGCTTAATGAACCAACAGAAATACACAAACTAATTTTACTTTGAAATACGAAGAATCTGAAATGAAAAATTAGAATTATAGTCTGTGCTTAAACTTTCAGAAGCGCCGTAGCACGCAAATGCTAGTAAGAGAATAACTATCCAAAGACGTTTGGTAGTTAATTTCAATTAATTTATTAACCAATTAAGAAGTCATGCGTTCTTCGTGCACAGATTAAACCAAGATAATTAATAAATGCTATAAATCGAATTTCTACACTCAATAAACACAACTATCTCTTTCTCTCTCTTAGTGCTCTGCCTACTGGCAGGTCCATGGTATATAACCCCTCTACTCATCTCTATCTTCCGTCTTTCGCTTCATGTCCACATACGAGTGGAGCTTTAAATTATTTATACCATTCCTTTTGATATAAAACACAACTATATAGTTTAAAATCTGCTTCTCTCATCTAAGCGGACAGCCAGAGACGATCCAAGCTCAAATTCGAACCCGGAGTCGCTGGCTTATCAGCCGCGTGTGCTAAGTACTTGGCATCCAACCGGTTCTAAAATTACGAAGTTTATAAAGTCCATTGTCAGATATAAATTTTTGACAGTAAAGTAATATATGACTTGATTGTAATTGCTTTTTGTGATTCTTTATTTCATATATTATTTTACTGTCAAAAATGTAGCTACAATTTCTTCTTATCGGTCCCTACACAGCTTTAAGCCATATCTTAACGCATTGTTTCGCCGAGTTACTAAATTCCATTAGATCTTGTCGAGTAGTTGTTCCATCAGTTAGGCAGCACTGCATCATATGTGCAATGTCTAAAATCTCGGACATTCACAGGACTGGTTATACGGAAAATGGTCTCAATTGCCTAACGGTTTAAACATGTGGTATTAAAAGTGATAGATATCGACATAGTTGATCATTTCACTATAATGTGTGTCTACTTCTTTTGTCCTTCTCGTCGATATCACATTCGCACAGTGTTGAACCATTATAATAATCCATTACCATTATATTTACAATGCTAACACCGAACAATTGCATAAGGCCCTTCAAAACATAGCCACATAGTTCGTACCTTGAAAACCGAAATAAATCTTAATCGCTTGGTGTGTAACCTTAAGTGAAGTAAAATTTAAAATAGATCAATTCAAACGAAATTATTTAAAATAGAATCATAATTGAAATAAAATATAGTCTACTACATCAAATTAAAATACTTAATTAGAATTACAAACAAAATATAAAATTTCAGAGACACAAAAGCACAAAAACTACACTCTACTATTATACTAAAAGATTTAGCCAACAGCAATAATATGTCCATCAAATAAAACAAATTACACGATAACCGTCGGCCAAAACCAATTGAACATAGACTATTTAATGTAAGTAATAAGGAAGTAATCTACATAATGAAACAGTTGTAGGCCATGAAAACCACAGATATACACTCAATTACATCTAAACATCATAATCATCATCATCATCATCATCATCATCTTCCCTTAATCCCAGTTGAACTAGGGTCGGGATACGAATAGATCTTCTCTTGAAGTTTTTCCATTCCTTTAAATTTTGTAGCAATTTCAGGAGCCTAGACGCTCATAAACGAATGCCCTTTCTGCCGTTGGTTTGGATCTTGCTTTTATGTCCCCTTCTAGGACACGTGCATATTTACACGGTTGGCCTATTCTTCAAGCAACCCGAACACAACACGGGGAATTATATCTAAATAATAAAAAATACATAACTTAAAATACCTTACAGTAGGTACGATACAATAGTGAGATATCAAATACAAGTTAGCTTTCCAAATATGTGTATTTTATTTAATAAAATTTATATTAAAAAACAAATACTGAAATAATGAAAATTCTGAATCTTAGAGATAATGAAACATGAAACAGAAGATGTCGAAACAAACAAAAGTCCCACAGAATTATACTACGGTTCTACAATATAGCGCATACCACCAAACAGCACCGTTAAAAGCAATATTATCCGAAAAAGTAGCCTAAAACCTACTTGCGACTAGAGAGGTATAGCAAAACAACAAAGCAAACAACAAGTTGAAACACCAGTCATACATAAAATATGTTTAAGTAACAATAAATGCAGTTATATTATAATATTATCATTAATCTGTTTTATCAGCACTGATGTAATGGCTATAAACATTAGAGGAGATATATAACAGCTATAAACATTAGAGGAGATTTATAACAGCTATAAACATTAGAGGAGTTTTATAACAGCTATAAACATTAGAGGAGTTTTATAACAGATGTAAACATTAGAGGATATATATATATATATATATATATATATATATATATATATATATATATATATATATATATATATATATTATATTTGGAGAAAAATGGAGAGGATTAGCTGGACTCAAAAGGTTACAAATGAGGAAGTTCTGGAGAGAGTTGGCACAGATAGACAATTGATAAATGTATAAAGAAATAGGAAGAAGAGTTGGATAGGACACATTCTAAGGGGGGAAGTTCTATTAAAAGAGATCATAGAAGGTAGCATGGAAAGAAAAAGAGGCAGAGGCAGGCCGAGATTAGGTATGTTAGATGATTTAATGACCCACTCATATGTGGAAATGTAGAGGAAGGCGGAAGACAGAGAAGAGTGGAAGCGTTATATACCATGGACCTGCCAGTAGGCAGTGTTCTAAGAGATATATATATATACATGTATATACATATATATACACATATATAGCTGTAAACATCTATACGAATGTGTTGCAGTCTATGACTCGCTTAAAGTTTATCCGAGGATGAAGATGGATCACTAATGTGAGATCAATTACTCAATAACAGTAACTGAATGTTTATTAAATCAATACTTTTACTGATGTGCAGTACAAGTATTGATCTTCTGAGTTATCATAAGTATAACGCAATGGAGCAGGTCAATACTCTGGCAGCAAAGTAGCATCTCTCTCTCTCTCTTAGTGCACTGCCCATGGCAGGTCCATGGTACACAACGCTCCACTCATCTCTGTCTTCAGTCTTTCTCTTCATTTCCGCATACGAGTGGATCTTTAAATTTTTTATACTCTTGAGGAATAGGAAAGTAGGAAAAAACAGTAAAATTACAATCTTGTCCGAAAATTTTCTACTAACAAAAACTAAGCTAGGAATTGAAAATTACTTAACTTTACAAATTAGCTAAACTAACTTTTAGAATCAAGCACTGAGACAGGTAGAACTTACCAAGGAGAGAGTCATTCTGTCGATTTCATGTTTGTCTTTCGTCTTGTGCTGACGAAATGGGCTGTGCCTGTGGCCAATCAATCAGTTTATAAGGTAAATGCGAAAGGTCTAACTAGCCATGCATTAAGTAGATAATCAGGACATCTATACTACATATTTTTATTTTATTTTGGTTTATTTTCAATGCAGCTGTATTTGTTTTAATGCACTGTTGCTATTTTTTGTTTGTTTACTGTATGTAACTTGCTACCACTTTTTGATGGTGTAATGAAGATTCATATATAAGAAATCAATCATGCATAATTAAATCGATCACCTAGTATTGTACAAAAATCTGTAGATTCGTGTAAAAAGAAATGTTGGTCGAGCTCAAGCCAATATTTTAATCATGTTAAAAATAAACATTTAAAAGACCAACGCAGTTAACCTCATCAGACAATCCTAGAGATCATTCAGCATAAAATAGCCGACTTTCTACCTTTAATTACATTAAAAAGTAATTGTATACTTTATCATTGTAATGTAATTCAATGTATAAAGTTATTTTAATTATAATATACTTCAGTGGAGAGATATGGTGCAACGGTTAGAGTGTTCATTTAGGAAGCAAGTGGGCAAAACAAAAATAAGAAAAACTATCACAATCATTAACAAGTAGCCAGCAAAATTGAGCAAATGGCTAGATATATATCGTATACAGTTAGGCGTAAAACTGTGACTCATGCGTCGTCACTAATATTCATTCAAACTATGATAAGAACAAACAACTCAACTCCAGCCCTTAAGGATTTATTGAAGCGCTAAGCTAGAGCTCTGCCAAGCATATAGTTAATCAAACTACAAATGAATAAACACAGTTATAATATAGTTCTCAAAGCAATGCGTGGGAATTCTCACTACTATACACAGATAACAGGCAGGCAGTACAAGGAAGCAAGCTAAATGCAAAGGCTTAATTCAGTATCTTAAAACTAATTATACAAAACAAAAAGCAGTACGTTATATTCGATATAGTATGACGTATATATCAATTAAAACCTTTCAGCCGATGCAGAAAAGTCATTAACTGTAAATATCTATCAAACCAGAACATAGAGAGAGAGAGAGAGAGTGAGAGTGAGAGAGAGAGAGACCGAGAGAGAGTTAGAGGGAGAGAGACAGATAGAGGGAGAGCGAGAGACAGATAGAGGAAGAGAGAGAGAGAGAGATAGATAGAGGGAGAGCGAGAGATAGATAGAGGGAGAGCGAGAGACAGATAGAGGAAGAGAGAGAGAGAGATAGATAGAGGGAGAGCGAGAGACAGATAGAGGGAGAGCGAGAGACAGAAAGAGGGAGAGCGAGAGACAGAGGGAGAGCAAGAGACAGAGGGAGAGCGAGAGACAGAGGGAGAGCGAGAGACAGAAAGAAAAAAGCGAGATAGAGAGACAGACACAGAAGTTTGTTTATTTGATAATTATCAATAATTAATAGTAATATAATAATTGCAGGAAGAACAAACCCTTTCAGCAGCTTGTATAGCATGCAGCCGAATGAGAACCAGTCAGCGCTGGAGTCATAGGCCGTGCCCTTAGACAGGACTTCGGGTGCCATGTAGCCGTGTGTGCCTCTGCACATAGCAACATAAATACATAGTAATAATAATAAAGGTTTAACGTCCGTTTCCTCATACAAGGATGATGTCAGGGATGTCAATATACAGGGTGAGTAAAAAAAAATTATTACTCCTGCAGAAAGTTTGAATATCTCAGGCTACAGGTAATATTTTCCAATAAAACTTTTACCAATTACTAAAGGACAAATTTCTGACAGGGTGGCCAATTTTCATCCGTTTTGGTACATAGATTGGCCAGTTACGCAAGTTTCAGTAGAGCAACCCCCATTTTTTAATTAACTGTAATATAAATTTTATTTTATTTTATTTTGGCCCAGAAAAGGCCGTTGTAGTGGTTCAGAAAGAACCAATTGTATCTGCTAGCATTGCTGACAATTCGATATGCTTTCCTCCCGCTGCTACGCAGAACTGCAGTCGCTTTCAGAACGCTAAGACAGCCTTGTTGATTCCAGCTTGGGGCACTCTCTCCCAGATTGATTGTAGCACTTCCTGCAGTTCTGTCTTGTTTTTAGGCTTCGGCAGGTATTTCTGATAGAGATGCAGCATGGTTCCCCAGACATGGTAATCCAGAGGATGTAGATCAGGAGAGTTTGGAGGTCATTCATTGTTCTTGATGAAATCTGAGTTTTTCTCGCTGATCCATTCCTGTGCATGACGAGATGCATGAGCCAGAGGACCATTGCTGAAAGATGAAGATGAAACCATTTGGTAGAAGAGCATAGCAATCATCAAACAGCTCCTGAAGCAAAATATTGACGTAATACTGAGAGTTCAGCTTTACTTTCTCGTCAATGAAGTGCAATCTGCTCTTACCGTAGTAGGAAATACCATTTTTAGGTAAAAATGGGGGTTGCTCTGCTAAAACTTGCATAACTGGCCAATCTATGTACTAAAATGGATGAAAATTGGCCACCCCATCAGAAATTAGTCCTTTAGTAATTGTTAAAAGTTTTATTGGAAAATATTAACTTTAGCCTGAGATATTCAAACTTTTTGCCGGTGTAATCTTTTTTTAACTCACTCTGTATATAACAAATATATGCCAAGTGGCATAAAATAAAGCTAAAGCTAAGGTTAACGTCAGTTTCCTCACTTGAAAGTGATGCAGTAACGGGCGAGCCCAGGATTTGAACCCCGCACTTACTGATCCGCGGTCGAGTGTCTTACCGACTTCACAACTGGCTTCAGCCGAATTTCAAAATAGCATCACGAGTGGATGAAATATAACAAAATAAATAGACTCTACAAAGGTTGTCTTATTTATTAGAATTAGATATGATAAAATGAGATAAAGAAATAAATGTGATCCTTAAAAATCAGCAGCTAAGTACAAGAGAAACGAGCCTATCCACCTACTTTGGATTAAATCTATATTAGGTTGAATACGATATAACTTAGTTTCAATAGTAACATGTCAGTTTTAATACAATTTACACTAAATACATACACTTTCTATACAGATATATGTATCAAATTGGCACAATTGTGCACACTTCCTTCAATATAAAGGATTCAATTAAATTAGATTCAATTTAATTAGATTCAATAAAAATCAGTGGCCTAAGTTCTGGAACTCTAAACTGGTGGAATTAAAAACATTAAATTCTATCCCATTACTAAAATCTTATCTTCGATCCTGGCTTGTTGATCAACACTAGTACGTTTTCATTTTTTAAACAAATCATAATTTAATCACTCATTGAACTTGCACTCTCCAACCGTTAACTTTCTCGTGGCGTTATCTTCGCTTTTCTTTGTACTATTGACTAATTGCACATTGTTTAGTGATTCGTGATGTTATGACATAATGTTCGGTAAATAAATAAAGAAATAAATAGAGACATACACGCTGGCGTGAGGCTTGCGCTTAGAGAAGTCACAGGCCAGTCCCAGGTCTGAGATCCTCACGTGCCCGTTCTCATCCAGCAGAATGTTCGCCGGCTGAACGTAAATCAACAACATGTTATATAATAATTTATATAAAGCTGGTAAAGCTAAGGTTAACGTCAGTTTCCTCACTCGAAAGCGATGTCAGTGACGGGCGAGCACAGGATTTGAACCCCGCATCTACTGATCCGCGGTCGAGTATCTTACCGACTTCGCCACTGGCTCCAGCCAGTATTTTATATTTCAGAATATTTTATAGTTCCAATTAACTTTCAAAACTCTGCGATTTGGCAAGCCTTCTTACTTATCTGAAATTCTGCTTCCCTATCGTCCCTCACGTACACTTCGCTCCACCGATGCCAATCTTCTCTCTGTTCCAAATATTCTCGCGTCATTGGGCAGACGTTCATTTTCTTACGCAGCACCCACAATCTGGAACTCTTTACCTGCTAATCTTCGCTCTTGTTTTTCTCTTTCAACTTTCTCTAGCAAGCTTAACACTTACCTTTTCCCACCATAGACATAATCAATCTACCTTGACCAGTTTTCATCACCGGACTGTCTTACGTTTAGGACCTTACTTCTCCTCAGCACATTTCTTTCGCAGATTGGTCTGGGTGAATTGATCTGTAATGATGTGTGCTGTAGGGGACTTCCCTGACATCATCCCTGGATGAGAAACGGACGTTAAACCATTATTATTATTATTATTATTATTATTATAACACATTGGCTGGAGCCAGTGGCAATGTCGGTAGATACTCGACCGCGGATCAATATGTGCGGGGTTAAAATCCTGGGCTCGTCAGTCAATGACATCTCTTTCGAGTGAGGAAACTGTCGTTAATATTAGTGTTAGTCGCTTCTATTTTATATTACATGTAAGATTAAAAACTAAATATATTGTGAACCTTATTAAACTGGGTATATCATTAATTCTATACAAAACACTATATTGCACTTATTTGTAGTCTTGTAGAGATGTATAAATATAGATGTACAGGTTTAAAATCAGATTCCCATCAAAATGTTCTCGGACATGAACTGATGTTGAACTTAACTATTGTCTTCACGCAGTATTGTCTTCATGCAGTATTGTCTTCGTGCAGTATTGTCTTCACGCAGTATTGTCTTCATGCAGTATTGTCTTCGTACAGTAATGTCTTCAGGCAGTATTGTCTTCATGCAGTATTGTACAGTGGCTCGCAACTGTCATAAATTTTTTTTTTGAAACAAAAAATCAAAAAAACAAAAAAACAAACAAATCTTTGTTACTATAAATAGCCACTTTGTTACTATAAATAGCACACTAGCAGTATCTATATCACACATAGTCGATGACAACATCCAGCACTCGATCTTGAATCAAAGGCCAGCCTATGTGCAAAAAATAAAGTTTATTGTCAATGACAACATCGAGCACTCGATCTCGAGCCAAAGCCAAACCGATGAGCACAAAATTAGGTCAAAAACGGTGTAAATCCAAAATTCAGTTAATTAGTCATGTTAAGTGAATTCGTCAATGACAACATCGAGCACGCGATGTCAAACCAAAGCCAAGCCGATGAGCAAAAAGAAGGTTAAAACTGTGCAAATTCAATATTCAGTTAATTAGTCATACTAAGTGAATTTGTTTATGACAACATCGAGCACTCGATCTTGAGCCAAAGCCAAACCGATGAGCACAAAATTAGGTCAAAAGCGGTGATAATTACAAGGTGAGTCTTTGGACTGATTTTCTGCATTTTGGAATTTGCACCGTTTTTGACCGAATTTTGTGCTCATCGGTTTGGCTTTGGCTCGAGATCGAGTGCTCGATGTTGTCATTGATACGGTGGCTCGCAACTGCCATAAATTTTATTTTTTTTTAACCAAAAATCAAAAAATCAAAAAACAAAAAACAAACAAATCTTTGTTACTATAAATAGCCACTTTGTTACTATAAATAGCTCACTAGCAGTATCTATATCACACATAGTCGATGACAACATCCAGCACTCGATCTTGAATCAAAGGCCAGCCTATGTGCAAAAAATAAAGTTTATTGTCAAGGACAACATCGAGCACTCGATCTCGAGCCAAAGCCAAACCGATGAGCACAAAATTAGGTCAAAAGCGGTGTAAATCCAAAATTCAGTTAATTAGTCATATTAAGTGAATTCGTCAATGACAACATCGAGCACGCGATGTCAAACCAAAGCCAAACCGATGAGCACAAAATTAGGTCAAAAACGGTGCAAATTCCAAAATGCAGAAAATCAGTCCAAAGACTTTCACCTTGTAATTATCCCGCTTTTGACCTAATTTTGTGCTCATCGGTTTGGCTTTGGCTCGAGATCGAGTGATCGATGTTGTCATAAACAAATTATCTTAGTATGACTAATTAACTGAATATTGAATTTGCACAGTTTTAACCTCCTTTTTGCTCATCGGCTTGGCTTTGGTTTGACATCGCGTGCTCGATGTTGTCATTGACGAATTCACTTAACATGACTAATTACCTGAATTTTGGATTTGCACTGTTTTTGACCTAATTTTGTGCTCATCGGTTTGGATTTGGCGCGAGATCGAGTGCTCGATGTTGTCATTGACAATAAACTTTATTTTTTGCACATGGACTGGCCTTTGATTCAAGATCGAGTGCTGGATGTTGTCATCGACTATGTGTGATATAGATACTGCTAGTGAGCTATTTATAGTAACAAAGTGGTTATTTATAGTAACAAAGATTTGTTTGTTTTTTTGATTTTTTGTTTAAAAAAAAAATTTATGGCAGTTGCGAGCCACCGTAGTATTGTCTTCATGCAGTATTGTCTTCAGGCAGTATTGTCTTCATGCAGTATTGTCTTCATGCAGTATTGTCTTCACGCAGTATAGTCTTCACGCAGTATTGTCTTCACGCAGTATTGTCTTCAGGCAGTATTTTCTTCAGGCAGTATTGTCTTCACGCAGTATTGTCTTCAAGCAGTATTTTCTTCATGCAGTATTGTCTTCATGCAGTATTGTCTTCAAGCAGTATTGTCTTCATGCAGTATTGTCTTCATGCAGTATTGTCTTCATGCAGTATTGTCTTCATGCAGTATTGTCTTCATGAAGTATTGTCTTCATGCAGTATTGTCTTCATGAAGTATTGTCTTCATGAAGTATTGTCTTCATGCAGTGTTGTCTTCACGCAGTATTGTCTTCATGCAGTATTGTCTTCATGTAGTATTGTCTTCATGCAGTGTTGTCTTCATGCAGTATTGTCTTCATGCAGTATTGTCTTCATGCAGTATTGTCTTCAGGCAGTGTTGCTCAACCAAACAGATTATAGCACATTTCACATTTCGTTTCTCAGAACATTTCTTGTGCAGATTGGTCTGGGTGAATTGATCTTTTAGTGATGTGTGCTGTGGGGACGTCCCTGACATCATCCCAGGATGAGGAAACGGACGTTAAACCTTTATTATTATTATTATTATTATTGTTATAGAGTTGAAAGAGTGACTACCTTGATGTCTCGATATACGACACTTATCAAATCCATCTAACAGATTATAGAATTAAAAGAGTGACTACCTTGATGTCTTGAGACACTTCTCTTCAGTGCTCTGCCATTTGGCAGGTTCAAGGTACATATTCAAACTCAAAGTCTGCTTTCTCGCTCCATAAGTGCATTCCTTAGATCAACAAGTTAATCCCTTCACAAAGTCTATACCTTATCCATACCTTATGCAGCCTATAGCTTGGGAACATAAGGTATGGATAAGGCATAAATACGACACTTATCGACATGCTATAAGCTCAACCTAACAGATTATAGAAAGAGAATGCAGTGACTACCTTGATGTCTCTGTACACAACACATCGGCTATGCATGTGTTCCAGGCCTAGTATCACCTCACATGCATAGAACCTCACCTCCTTCTCTGTGAACACACCGTGCTGGGACAGGTGGTAGTGGAGGTCTCCACCGTTCATGAGGTCCAGGATGAAGCAACACTTCTCTGGCGTGTGGAAAGCGTACGTCATGCACACGATGAACGGCGAACCTTCCTGGAAACCAGTTCAACGTTACATAGTCTAGTATTCTAGATGTCATTTCCACAGCAACAGCCGAGTAATATCAATTCAATAAATACATTTTTCTACTCTATTTAGTTTTAATACATCTCAGACTGAGTAATCATCATCATCATCTTGCCTTAAATCCCAAAAGAACTGTTAAACTGAAAATCAGTTCAACGTTACATAGTCTAGATGTCGTTTGGCAGCGTGATTTAGTGCACTTGGTTTAATAAACGAAATTGAACTCAATCGGCTTTGCTTAGTACTTTGTGGATGACCACTTTAGAAGACCGAGTACTGACAACCTTCCTGGAAACGTTACATAGTCTAGATCAACAACAACAACATACATTATAGTCAATATTCAATTATGTTGTTATCTATCACTTTTAATACCACATGTTACATCCGTTAGGCAATTTATAGTCCATTTTCCGTATAACCAGTTCAGTGAGTGTCCGAGATTTTACTCTCAGATCAGCGCAGCCGGGATTCGAACCCACGAGGTTTCAATTCACCTCAGGTTTGTCATTTAAAACTTCATGACGTTACCCCTACGCTGTTAAGACATTCACTATAATAGATGTCATTTCCACAGCAACAGCCGAGTAATATCAATTCAATAAATACATTTTAGTAGTTTATAGTACATCTCAGACTTTGTAATCATCATCATCATCATCTTCCCTTAAATTCCAGTTTAACGAGGGTCGGGATACGAATAGACTTTCTCCAGTCCTCTCTGTCCCACACCATATCATCAGTCAATCCCCAGTTTTTCATGACCTTCTTAATTACCTCATCCCACTTCAATTGTGGTCTACCTTCCTAAACGTCAGTTCAACGTTACATAGTCTAGATGTCGTCTCAACAGCAATAGCCGAGTAATATTTCACAAAGTAAGTGACCGTTTCTTATCACCGGACTGGCTTTCGTTTAGGACCTTACTTCTCCTCAGCACATTTCTTTTGCAGATTGGTCTGGGTGAATTGATCTGTTGTGATGTGTGCTGTGGAGATACGTCCCTGATATCATCCTTGGATGAGGAAACGGACGTTAAACCTTTATTATTATTATTATTATTATTATTATTATTAGTATATCAATTTATTAAATACATTGTCGTAGTTTATATTGCATCTTGGACTTAGTAAACTATGAAAAAATTAAAATCTACATCAATCAATCAACTAAATAAATAAGAATTTAAAGTCCGGTTCCTCGGCATGGGGCAATGTCAGGGACGTCTCTTACAGACTCTGAACAAATAGGCACCAAAACACCACACGATGAGGACTGAGTATATAAAGACTAAAAGAGAATTGAAGAGAATCCACGTTAACAATATTACGGATCATTCAAACTCCGATAAACAACTCTATATATAAGCAGTAGTTTTATAGCATCACTTAGCATCATGTGTGTTATAAAGTTTTTAATCACTCAAGGTGTTAGACTATATTATAAGGTGTTAGTCTATATATACGCTTAGTTGGTATGGCATAGCTTTTTTGGCAACGTTTCTTCCGGTTTGATATGAACGTTGGTTTAGTGGGGACAAAAGCAGAGCCAGCAAAAGTGGTCAAAATCATAAAGTTCTTCAATTTTTAGATTATCAAGCACTTCAGATTTCAGTTTTATGATTTAAATTTTTCCCTTTGGTCATTTTTCATTTCATTCCATTGCGTTCGACTTACAGAAATCCCAATTCAAACAAAATATGTGACTAAACAAATGAATCAGGGAAATAAACAAGCAGGCTTAGGGTTAGATATTGAATGATAACGAGTCAGGTTCTACATACCCCATTGCTGACTAGAGACAGCATTATCCTCTCGTTCAGAGCCAACGTTTCACCTCCCTTCATTTTGATTCGCTTTTTGTCTAAACACTTCATAGCGTACCTGCACAATAAATACAACATATGCAATACGCATCATATCATAAGTTGTTCCCTGCGTAAAAGGAAAAACAAGTAAGTACGAAAAGCATACATTGTTTCTTTTATGTCTTCACTTACCAGAGCAGAGTTGCCAAAGTGGAAGAGTATGCGAATCAGAATCGAAAGGGCCGAGGTCAAATACAGGAGGGTTAGTAATGAATACACCAACAACAACAACAACAATATCAATTAGAGTGGTACTGTTGTCCATGAAAACATCGAGCACTGTGGAACCAAATCAAAACCGATGAGCAGCATGTGAGTAGGAACTAGGAAGGCAATGTGAAATCACTTCAAAACCCAGAACATTTTCATGAGAAATGACAATCATTTAATTGTCACACGTTTAGGTTATTGGGCATAAAAGTCATTACATTACACGACGCTACAGCTGACAGTCGTTTGTTGGTAAACAATGCATTGAACACAATGATAAATACAGGAAAAATTATAGAACGTTCCTTTAAATTGACATTTACATAGGTATTTAGCCTGTAGAAGCTGATGATTACATACGGCTGCAAAGCATTTTACCATTTCCTATCTTCTAATAAGAAACACATTGAAAACGATTATTTTGTGCTTTTATGATCAAACTGCTATGATCGACAATACAAAAACAGCATTTGTGTGTCAACAAACTGCGTCCGGCCTTCACCTTCTAGTGTCTGTTTACTTATTTCCTATTGGCTACATCGTTAACTCTTGACAATGAATCGTCACATTATTAAGAGGAATTACAAGACAGATATCTGGACTTACAGATATCTACATGTATGTTAGCTATCAATAACAAGCGAGCCAGTACACAGTACACAGTAGGCACAACAATTTGACTTGGATCTAGCTCCAAGCTATGACAGATCTTCAACGGAGCACGCTGAATGACTGAAATTCTTAAAGAATAGTGGAACTTAGATTTCTTATTCAATGGCTGAATGACTGAAATACTTACATTTTACCAGTATCAGCTTTACGACACCCGTAGACCTCACCAAACCCACCTCTACCTATGATCCTGTGTACACTGAAGTCGTTCATGGTCAGCTGCACGTTAACAAATAGCGACATGATCATTCAAGATGATATCCAGTGCTTCTAGTATCACACGTGTAACCCGTGAGATCAAATGTACACTTTTACTATTCCATTGAATGTCTTAAACTTCCCTCAGTAATCTCTCTCTTAGTGCACTGCCTACTGGCAGGTCCATGGTACATAACGCCTCCACTCT
Organism: Enchytraeus crypticus; assembly: GCA_905160935.1. Taxonomy (NCBI): domain Eukaryota; kingdom Metazoa; phylum Annelida; class Clitellata; order Enchytraeida; family Enchytraeidae; genus Enchytraeus; species Enchytraeus crypticus. Next base: position 196,225 of record CAJHZI010000298.1, on the reverse strand, counting down.
TCTCTGTCTTCAGCCTTCCTCTTCATTTCCACATATGAATGGATCTTTAAATCATCTAACATACCTTATCTCACGGGACTGAATTTCTGGATTTTGGAATTTGCACCGTTTTTGGACCTTCCTTTTTTGCTCGCCGGATTGATTTTGTCTCAATAGTGCTCGATGTTATCATTGATGACTGTAGCACTCTAAATGTTGTTATTATTATTATCTCGGCCTGCCTCAGTCTCTTTGAATAAGTTAATTAAAAGTAATAAGTTAATTAAAAGTAATAAGTTAATTAAAAGTAATAAGTTAATTAAAAGTAATAAGTTAATTAAAAGTAATAAGTTAATTAAAAGTAATAAGTTAATTAAAAGTAATAAGTTAATTAAAAGTAATAAGTTAATTAAAAGTAATAAGTTAATTAAAAGTAATAAGTTAATTAAAAGTAAGAAGTTAATTAACCAGTGCCATTACAGGCGACCAGCGTGAAAAGCCTTTCTATGGCAGCGCCTATCTCTTGCACTCCAGCGTTTTAATGCTGTATGAATTCGTGGCACATTGGCGAATGCGGCCTCCCAGAGCGTAGAGGAACTATTTTAAATATTTTTCATCTTTCTTTTAATTAAATAAAGTCTTTTTATCTTATATTTTAGCCCAGGGCCTTATACAGCCCAGGGCATTAAAAAAAAGAAGTCAATTAACAGTTTTCCAGATAAAAAAAGAAGTTAATTAACAGTTTTCTAGATAAAAAAAGAAGTTAATTAACAGTTTTCTAGATAAAAAAAGAAGTTAATTAACAGTTTAAATAAAATAAAGTAAAGTAAATTAAATTTCTAGATGATAAGACATGAACCCAGGATCTGTTATTAATCCTTCAAGACGTCATCTGACACTCTACACACAGCGCTATTGAGACATTTAAGCAAAACAAATAATACAGAATTGAATAAATAAAATAAAAACAAAATTAATTAAATAAATGAATAAATTAAAACAAATAATACTGAGGACCATTGTTCATAGTCAGTTGAGAAACAAAAACTACAAAAGTAAAATTACAATTAATTAATGACAATCCAACAAATTACTACAGCAATCAGCTGTAGTAAATTTTGACGCTAATATTAGTTTTACAGCTTTTACTAATATTTATTTAATCTTAAAATAGACAATATTTAAATATCTATTCAATTCTTTAACAACAAACTACCAAAATACTAAAATGATAACCGTACACACA
>CAJHZI010000298.1:147500-187500 GCA_905160935.1 Enchytraeus crypticus | reverse complement strand
CCAGGAACCAGTTTTCAAATTCACAAACTCAAGTACAATAAAATATAACTGACAAAAAGATATAAGCAAAATTGAAAAAATCTACCAGTAAAGCTTTCAAAGAAGAAAGTCACACCAACACCAGCAGTAGCAACACCAGCAGTAGCAACACCAGCAGTAGCAACACCAGCAGTAGCAACACCAGCAGTAGCAACACCAGCAGTAGCAGCACCAGCAGTAGCAACACCAGCAGTAGCAACACCAGCAGTAGCAACACCACTAGTACAACACCAGCAGTAGCAACACTAGCAGTAGCAACACCAGCCGTAGCAGCACCAGCAGTAGCAACACCAACATTTGCAACACCAGCAGTAACAACACCAGCAATAGCAACACCAGTGACTGTGCTGTAGTCACCCAGCATTAAATTAAGGCAATAAGTTGTAGTGGGTTTCCGTTGCCTTTCTCAGTTCTGCCTTAGTCGCCTCTTACAATATGACTTACTTACATGGTTAGAAACTTTGCAACCCCAACAAAACACTATGAAAAAGTATACAGAGTCTACATTTTTTCATTTTCTTTCTCAGCATATATTAAACATCATATATGACAGAAGACTAGCAACTGTATATCGAATGACTGATCAGGGGTCAGCGAGAATAACTATATATGACTGACCTGGGATCAGGAAGAATAACTATATATGACTGATCAGGGGTCAGCGAGAATAACTATATATGACTGACTAGGGATCAGGAAGAATAACTATATATGACTGACCTGGGTCAGCGAGAATAACTATATATGACTGACCAGGGGTTAGGAAGAATAACTATATATGACTGACCTAGGGTCCGCGAGAATAACTATTTATGACTGACCTGGGGTCGGGAAGAACTATTTTCTTGCTGGCTCTAGCCGCAGGAGTTGACTTAGATTTCTCGAGAGCCATCAAGTAGCTCACGTCGGCCAGCACTGCCTCTAAATCCGCCATATTTGACTACCTTCACTATAAATGATGTCGCGGAAATATCAATGTCTCATCAAATTCATAATGATATATCAGTTACATGGAGTTGCTTCTGTGCTTAAAATAACCTACAATAGTAAAAATCACCCAGCAATAACAATAGTAATATAATATACTATTATATTACTATTGTTATTTATTATTAGTCTATATTTAATTCAGTTGTTTTTATTATGTTATTATGTATACTAGTATTTGATACTCTTTCAAAAAAATTTTCAGATTTCTTTTTAGGACTCAGTATTGTTGAATTCATAGCGCAGTCAGCTTTATTTTTTATAGATATTAGTGGTCTCATTACCTGCAGGTTTGCAGCGTGACATAGACCATTCTTCTACCTAAGTTAGTCTAACATTCCGAACAAGCTCAACAAAAGTGTTTTCTTTGACTTATACTAATAGTCTGACTTCATAACTGTGTTGACTTCTCAAGTCACTGAATATTTTAACGATTTAGTTGTTTGATGTTATTTTATTATTGTGCTTACTTAGTACTGTAGAATTTAGCTTTAATTTCTTTACAGATTATACCACTACTGATACCTGTACTTGTAATAGATGATAGATATGCATAGCATAGTGTCAATTTCTCGAATTAAGTTAACCTAGCATTCCATTTAAAATGCAATATAAAAGTTTGATAAATGCCAAGAGTATGAATTTATATGAGACGTAAATCTATAACTAATTATAAATATGCATCCATGCATTTCTTGACCCCTTCAAAAATGCTTGGGTGCATTCGTTATGTAGTCCTATCACCAACACGCATTCGCTTTCCTATAAGTACAAACGGAGGTCGAGTAAAAAGCTAAAGTCCAGTTTGAAGTCAGTCCTGCTTGACAGTGACACAGACAGATGCGTCATGCAGGTTTGAAATTCTAATAATTCAATATTAATTATAGTGTAATACACGACTATTTATTTCAAACAACAGACAAGGCATGTCTGGTCTCAAGACAGTCTCGAGCCAGTATTTTGCTGTATTCGTCTTGCGGGTCAGTGTCTCGGTCTTAGTCTTGTTCTTGGTCTTGCAGGTCAGTGTCTTGGTCATGCAAAAACTGTCTTGGGCCCATCACTGCCAAAGATCCTAGGGTTGTAAGCCTACAATACAAGTATACTACTAAAGACAGGTTAAGAGCATATCTTCCCTTGCTTTATTTCTGATGTTGCAAAGAGACCAGTCCTTTCACATCGTTAATGCTATTATAATTATCTTGTTTGCATTTGTGCTTCATTGCCTTTGGCAGAGAGTAACACAGTAAAGTCAAGGAATTTCTATCACCACACTGAGGCTGTGTTAAAGATATTTTCAAACATAATATAATTTTATCTGTAGGTAAGGTTGTACTTGTTGGGAGGGTCTGGGTTAACCCCTTGACAGTGTGATATCCCTGAAAACATTTTAACCCCGGATTTAATTACTCTCCCATGACAAAGCCCTGATGACCCCCTGGTAAGCCTTTGACCCCTAATGATCCCCCCCTTTTAAAAAATTTAACAAATACAATCATCTCCGCAGGATATATGGAAGTACTTAGTATTTTAAGTTCATTTAGCTATTATTGTTCAGTATTACACAGAGATCATAACCATCTCCAAGCAACTTCATTTGTATTATGGACAAAGTCAAAACACGTTCAACAGATTTATTTCACTATTTATTCCAGTTGTAGCAATTTAATTTCATATATTAATAAATCTTTACAATAAACATTAACAAATAATTATTTACTAATAAATAAGAAAATCAATTAAATCCTAACACATTCTCTGACTGTAATTAGTTTATTTTTTATTGTAAATGTTTTTGAAATACATATATCCACACGTATTTATAACCGGAAATTTAGGAGATACTGAAGAGGTTCTGAGCTAAATAGATTTAAAATAAAAAAGAAAGCGTTACAGAAGTTTTCTAGAAGTGTCGACATATAATGTGAAAAAATATAAATCCGAAACATCTGAAGAAAACAACAACTAAAAGTAGATCGGAATTTTGGATTTAATCCCAAAAAAATAGTTTTTTTTAAATAACATAAATTTTCATAATAGTACTGAGTCAAGAAGCAGTTGTATGGTGATTAAGACCAAAGATCTTTAAAATAAGATAGATATGGCATGACTGTTGTTTCAGCGAGACCAGTTTTGGAACAAGAGCGACTTGATTCCCAGCTTGTTCCACTTCTTCGAGTGGAAAACAAAGCATCTTTGTCCGATGTATTGTTAATTTTTATTTTTTATTTTTTTCCTTTTAGTTACACACATGACATACCGCATGTGCTACATGGTTTCCTTTCTTGGTTTCCGTTTTTGTAGTTTTCAGTATTTCCTCCATTCCTTTCCATGGTTATTAGTAATCGTTGCCTTTTATTGCCGCATCAATTGCAGCCGGCGCGGATTTAAGAATAACCTTCCAATACCCTCGGGATTTTTTTCTTTCAAAGCTGTCAACACTCGGTCTTCCAAGGTGGTCGCCCACAATTTAGTTAATAGTAGTTTGTGTAATTTAGTTTTATTTAACGCTAATTGATCTCTAAATGGTTTTAAGATGAAGTATTGTTGCGCATTTTCATGTACCAATGCGAGTAATCCGGAATCTACGGCACGAGTGATATCATTTCATAGGTTGGAAATCATATTTATATTAACAATTTATACCAAGGAGTAGTCCTACGTTTTTAATAATTTTTTTTGTCAAGACGCTATAATTATGTGAGTTGGCTTTATTCTATGTAAAGCAAATTAGGCATGTACAAAATTTACCGACATGTTATGGACGTATTTTAAGCTATTGTTTGCTATCTTTTAAATGTTATTTTAGGCTACTAAAGTAAACACGCATTATAGTGAATAATTAACTACATGTATGTTGATATCTATCACTTTTAAAACCACATGTTTAAACCGTTAGGCAATTTAGACCATTTCTCGTGTAACCAGTCCATTGAATGTCCGAGATTTTACTCTCAGATCAGCGCGGCTGGGATTCGAACCCACGAGGGTTCAATGCACCTCAGGAAATAGAGCGAGCAATTTAAGTAATTTAAACATACAAGACAGAGCAAGAAATTTAAGTAATTTAAACATATAAGACAACAAACAAGTCTTCTGTCAAGTGATTTTTTTTCATCTTAATAATCAGACAGATCATATATGTGCTGGTAAAGTATTTCATTTCAGTTGAAAAACTCTAAAATTAGTTAACAACTTCATTCTTATGCCTTTAAATAACTATCAACTGATATTGTTTTCCACTGGTGATCATCACCATGGTGATACAAAATTGGTTGTTGGCATCTGTGCAAGTCTTGAACTCAAAGTTTACAATTGTTGAGATAGCCTTTGCCACTTCTATTGTTTTTCTTTATTCTATGATTAAGACTCATTAAAATGTTTATCTAACATAAATTTATAGTGATAATTCATGAGATAAAGAATAGCAGTATACAAGTGCATTTATTTACCTAGCATTCCTTCACGTAATAATAATAGCAATAATTACAACACGTAGCAAGCTGTCTAGGCGCTCCTCCAGCATGCTACCCCACAGATCTGGAATTCTCTTCCTTCCACTCTGCGCATCCCCTCATGTATTCCTGATCAGCCTTTCCTACTTTGCGAACAGTTTCATAGGCGTTTGCTCATTCAACCACATGAAATCCCAAACTGTACCTAACACCACTACTATATCTTACCGGAAAATCAATAGCATCAATATCGACCAATTTGCTCGGACCTCGAGAATTCGACTCTAATCAAGTCGCCTTCTCTTGACCTTGATGAACTTGTACACCAGTACAACTCCACCCTTTCTGCCCTGCTTGACAAGCACGCACCTTTAACTCGTAAGACTATAAGGGAGTCTAACCCATGATTCACTCCCGAACTAGCTAAGTTGAAGGCTGCGTGTCGTAGAGCCGACAGGAAGTGGCGCTAAACCCATGCTGTAGTTTGGAAAACTACTTCCAATCTACAGTATAATGAGAATCGTTCTGCCATTGCATCTGCTAAGCAACGATACTACTCCACTGTCATCAGCATGCAGTAAGCTCCAAGAACCTATGGAAAGCAGTCAACACTTTATTGCATAGGGCACAGTCTCCGTCTCTTCCTTCACTTCCTGCTGAGTCACTTCCTAAACGGTTTGCTCTTCACTTCTCTGACAAACTCAACCAACTCCGGTCCTCCATCATTCCTCTCATCTCTAGCTTCACACCTCACTATCGTCAACCAACCAAATCAACCGATGAGCAGCTCCATAGCTTCACACCTGTCTCCATTGAGGAGATCACGCAAAAAGTCTTGACTTCTCCCAAGCACTGTGATCTCGACCCTATCCCTACTTCTCTGTTGAAGAAGTGTATCCATGTTCTGGCACCTTCAATTTTCACAATTGTTAATTTATCCTTGTCCTCTGGCACTTTTCCACAGTCATTTAAAATGCTATTGTCACTCCACTCCTAAAGAAATCCTCGCTGGACAAGGAATCACTCTTCAACTACAGGCCCATATCCAATTTACCATTCATTTTCAAACTCACAGAGAGACTAGTCTTTCAAAGACTCTCCACCTATCTTAAGTCCAACGACCTCTTCAACAATCACCAATCTGCTTACACCCAACATCGCTCTACAGAAACTGTTCTTCTTTCTGTCTGTAACACCATTACTAACGCCATGTGCACTCAACGTGTCACTGGACTTTGTACTCTCGATAAAAAAAAGTAAACACGCATTATAGTGAATTGTCAACTATGTTGATATCTATCACTTTTTTAATACCACATGTTTAATCCGTTAGGCAAATTAGACCACTTTTCCGTACAGCCAGTCCAGTGAATGTCCGAGATTTTACTCTCAGATAAGCGCGGCCGGGATTCAAACCCACGAGGGTTCAATTCATCTCAGGATTTGTCATTTAAAACTTCATGACGTTACCCCTACGCTATTTAGACATTCTATTATATTCTATTCGATCTGTCTGCTGCTTTCGACACCATCGATCACCAAATCCTCCTACAACGTCTTTCCTCATGGGTTGATATCCACGGCAATGTACTTGCTTGGTTTACTTCATATCTCATCGACCGTACTCTTAGCGTCAAAGTTCAAGAGTAATCCTCTCCGCCTTCCATCCTCAAGTACGGTATGCCTCAGGGCTCTGTACTTGGTCCTATCCTCTTTAATTTATACATTACTCCACTAAGCTCCTTGATCTCTTCACATTCATTAGACCATCAACTTTTCGCTGATGACACTCAGCTGTACACATGCTTCACCCCCACTCCTATCCTGATGCTAAGGCTTGTCTACAGCAATCCTTTCAGGAGATATCTTCCTAGATGTCTGCCAATTTCTTGGCGCGCAATCCATCCAAGACTGAGTTCGTGCTATTTGGAACACCTCAGCAACTTTCAAAACTGAACGAGGTGTCCCTGGCTCTCTCTTCTGGTGTTTCAGTAACACCGGTTTCTTCTATGAAGAATCGTAGTGTTGTCCTTGACCGCCACCTCTCATTCCACGAACATATCACTAAAACGTCACAGGCATGTTTCTTTCATATTCCCGATCTTCGTCGAATAAGACCATTTCTTTCTCTCGAGACTGCCACTACAATTGGCGCTGCTCTCGTGCAATCGAAACTGGATTACTGTAACTCCCTATTTCTAAATCTTCCCAGTTGCGAGATTGATAGATTGCAGTTCATCCAGAATTCCCTTGCACGTGCAGTCTTTCGTAGCTCCAAATATTCTCATGTTACTCCAATCCTCAAGTCCTTACACTGGCTCAAAGTTAGAGAATACATTTTATACAAGACAGTTTCTCTAACTTATAAGTCTATTACCACTCCTGATAATAGTTACATGTCCCACTTACTACAAGTGGGACAACCTACCTCCAGGCCCACCAGGTCCTCTAAGTTGGTTACTCTTGAGAGACCGAGCCTTCCTTCACGTAGCAAGCTGTCTAGTCGCTCCTTCCAGCATGCTGCCCCGGAGATCTGGAATGCTCTTCCTTCCACTCTGCGCACCCCCTCATCTATTCCTGATCAGCCTTTCCTACTCCACGAACAGTTTCATAGGCGATTGAAATCCTTTCTCTTAGACTTTTCATATCCACCAAACGTCCACGAACTGAGATCAACACGTAAACCTCCATTCCGCTAGTACCCTTCCTTGAACTGACCACCCGGATTTTGGCTCGCACCGTTTATGGACCCCTCACTCTGCTAATCGGCTTTGATTTGGTTTCACAGTGCTCAATGTTGTCATGGACAACAGTAGCACTCTAATCGTATTGTTGTTGCTGTTGTTGGTTGAAATCTTTTCTCTTCGACTTTTTATATCCACCAAACGTCCACGAACTGAGACCAACACGTAAACCTTCATTCCGCAAGTACCCTTCCTTGGACTGGCTACACGGATTTTGGCTCGCACCGTTTATGGACCCCTTACTCTGCTCATCGGCTTTGATTTGGTTTCACAATGCTCAATGTTGTCATGGAGAACAGTAGCACTCTAATCGTATTGTTGTTGTTGTTGTTGTAGTTGTTGTTGTACCAACATAACATAACAAAGAAAAGGAGATTTAGACGCTGGTCGCAACTCGATGGACATTCGATCGGATATTGCAGCAAGCTTACCCTAAGATAACGAGAGAGTTTTCCCATTCAGCTTCAGAATTAAGCTATTGAGGTGTCCCAACAAACTATAGAATTCAGTCTTAGATGGATTAAGCGCCAATTGAAATTAGCAGAAATCCAAAAGGATATATATATATATATAGGCTACTGGAAGGATTGCTTCGGAAGGTTTTCAGCATCAGAAGAGGAGTTAAGAGTGAAACAATTAGTGTACATTTGAGTGTCATCAGCATTATATAGTTCATGATCAAGAGAATGAGAAGAGATCAGAGAGCTTATAAAGGTGTTTTATGGAGGTTGAAGAGGATAAGAACGGAGCCTTGAGGCACACCATATACTTTAAGCGAGAAGGCGAAAAGATGTACTCCGGTCTAGGCGACTAAGGCGCAGGAGCTGAGGATGGCAAGAGGGGGCCCACCTCACCATGATATATTTCCCCCCAGAATAGAATGGCAATTAATCCATCTAACTGAGAAAGTCAACGGAAAACCACCTCAGAAGCCATACTTTCCCAAGCTATAGGCTAAATGAGGTATGGATAAGGCATAGACTTTGTGAAGGGATTAACTTGTTGATCTAAGGAGTGCTCTTATGGAGCGAGAAAGCAGACTTTGAGTATAAACATATATCTTGAACCTGTCACTTAGCAGTGCATTGAAGAGCGAATATACACATCCAGAAATCTTTGACTATAAATCTCACCGCTCATTCTGACCATAGAATAAAGAATTACAATACTATAATTAATTATAATTAATTATCTGACTAATTGCGTTTTCAAAAAGAGTGGCAGCACTGTGTGAAACTAGTTGTATCATTGAACCCAACATGGCGGATAGGTTGTTGATGTTTATGAAAGAAAGAATGTGGCGTAGAGATGTTCTTTTCCTCCTAACTATCCTCCTGACTATTCATGGAGTATCTCAGTCAGCAGCTCAGTCAAACAAACAGTCCAAAGAAGTGCCGTCGTTAAAGCTAGCCAAATTTGCCGGGCCCTCTCTGACCTTTTTGTTCTGGTAAGCACGAATGACAAATGAAATCTATATTTTGTGTTATTTTTTGTTATCTACGTCCCTGATTTCATCCTTGAATAAGGAAATAGACGTTAAACCGTTATTATTATTATTATTAGACTTATTATGTTATCATGCCCATAACGGTATGATAACAATGGTAGCGGGCAGCGAGATTGGATTGCAGAAGATAATGGATAGGCTGAATGATACGGCCCTAAGATATGGCATGAAGATTACTATAAAAGAGACCAAGGTTATGAGAGTGTCCAACAATAAAGGTGAAGTTAATATCACAATAAATGGTACGAAATTGGAACAGGTAAGGAGTTTAAAATATTTGGGTCATACTATAACGGATGATGGGAAATGTGAGATGGAAATATGCAGTAGGATTGCACAAGCAAAAGCGGCCATTGGTAGTAGAAAAGAACTATTAACAAAAAGTCTAAAGAAAGACAAAGATAAAGAAGATAGCGAAAACTTTGGTTTGGACCACGCTATTGTATGGATGTGAAACATGGTCCTTAAGGAAGGAAGATATTAGGAAACTGGAGGCATTGGAAATGTGGATTTGGAGAAGAATGGAGAGGATTAGCTGGACTCAAAAGGTTACAAATGAGGAAGTCCTGGAGAGAGTTGGCACAGATAGACAGTTGATAAATGTATTAAGAAATAGGAAGAAGAGATGGATAGGACACATTCTAATGGGGGAATGTCTATTAAAGGAGGTCATAGAAGGCAGAATGGAAGGAAAAAGAGGCAGGGGCAGGCCGAGATTAGGTATGGTAGATGATTTAAAGACCCACTCATATGTGGAAATGAAGAGGAAGGCGGAAGACAGAGAAGAGTGGAGGCGTTATGTACCATGGACCTGCCAGTAGGCAGTGCACTAAGAGAGACCCATAACGCTAGTTAGTGGATATCAACCTGATCTGACAACAACAACAAGTCTTAAATGTAGCCTAATCTTAACATCAATCTTAACACAAACCATAGCCATAAGTTTAAACCTTAGGGTAGTCTACAAATGTATTTGTCCAGGCGAAAATAATAAAGTCGCAAATGTAAAGTTACCTCGAAAACACATCGTAATGTTTAACAACAAATGTATACATATGGCACATGTTACATAGCATCCTTGCTTAATTTCAGTTTGTGGTTTTTTTCACTATCGTCATGGTTATTGTTAATCTTTCCCTTTTGCAGCTTGCATGAACTTAATAGTTGTCTAGCAACAGAAATGATTTATCCAAAGATTAGATTTCTCTGTTGTGGAATGAACAATTATATAAGTATTATCTTACATAGAAAGTTTTCTCTTAGATTAATATGAATTATTTTGTGTCTGTTTTCTCTTAGATTAATATGAATTATTTCGTGTCTGTTTTTGTAATTGTTTCCTAAATTATGACATTAATGTTTATAAATAAGAACTCATACATTTTATCATGAGGATACCAGAGAGTGTTTGAGCTATACTAACATGTTGTTGCTGCTGTTGTTGTTGTTGTTGTTGTTGTTGAGCAGTAGTTCATGAGGATAACAGAGAGTGTTTGAGCTATACTAACATGTTGTTGTTGTTGTTGTTGTTGTTGAGCAGTAGTTCATGAGGATAACAGAGAGTGTTTGAGCTATACTAACATGTTGTTGTTGTTGTTGTTGAGCAGTAGTTCATGAGAATACCAGAGAGTGTTTGAGCTATACTAACATGTTGTTGTTGTTGTTGTTGTTGTTGAGCAGTAGTTCATGAAGATAACAGAGAGTGTTTGAGCTATACTAACATGTTGTTGTTGTTGTTGTTGTTGTTGAGCAGTAGTTCATTAGGATACCAGAGAGTGTTTGAGCTATACTAACATGTTGCTGTTGTTGTTGTTGTTGTTGAGCAGTAGTTCATGAGGATAACAGAAAGTGTTTGAGCTATACTAACATGTTGTTGTTGTTGTTGTTGTTGTTGAGCAGTAGTTCATGAGGATACCAGAGAGTGTTTGAGCTATACTAACATGTTGCTGTTGTTGTTGTTGTTGTTGAGCAGTAGTTCATGAGGATAACAGAGAGTGTTTGAGCTATACTAACATGTTGTTGTTGTTGTTGTTGTTATTGTTGAGCAGTAGTTCATGAGGGTACCAGCGAGTGTTTGAGCAGTTTGCTCAGGCCATCCAACAGCGCTATCCAGACCTAGTCGTTAATGGTGGTAACTACCCGCCCACTACGACTAAGCTCTATCTAGCGCATGCGCTGAGCGTTATCAAGATCGCTGTGATTGTGCTCGTCATCAGCGGCTTTAATCCTTTCAGGCTTCTTAATATTCCTCAACCTGCTATCTACACGTGGGCCGTGGAAAATAAGGTAATTGATGAATGAGAATTCTCTCTCTTAGTGCACTGCCTACAGGCAGGTCCATGGTATATAACACCTCCACTCATCGCTATCTTCCGTTCTCCTCTTCATGTCCACATACGAGAGGATCTTTAAATCATCTATAATGTTCATTTTGATGCATACCATTATTCTTGGGGGATTCTGCTTATGACGATATGGGCCCTCTATACCTTCCTCTTGAATGACTCTGGTAGTGGGAATACAATCTAGGAAGTTAATACCAAGTTTAGCATCTGTTTGCGCATCATAAGGGATGGTCTATTGGATGCAAACCGATATTCGATATCGTTACCTTGTTTTCATCTAGCTAGGTCATTTGGTACCTAACATTCACTAGTACAACACATTTAGATGTATATGTGCATGTTGAGTAGTTAGGTAATTGAATAAATTGATTTATCGTGAATTGGTATTCTAGTGATACTTTGAATGCCGATTTAAGTAGTTTTATTCATGTAATTACGTTTAGCAGAAGCATAGATACTAATGAGAGCGATGGAAATCTATCTGTGAAATCTTTTTTTGACGAAATATATGTTAATTGCCATGCCTTCCTCTTGAAATCAATTTGTTGCAAGCTGCTACATTTGTTTTGTACGTTAATATGTACTCAATTTTTGCGTACAGACAAAATATGGCATGGACACTATGTGATTGCTATTTTTTAGATCTATGCGTCACTTATTCTATTCTTCTTATCAAATGCCATAGAAACCCAGCTTCTATCAACTGGTGCATTCGAAGTGTCTTTCAATGGTAAGTTTCTGTTGAAATTGACTTTTAAATGACCTATTCAGTTTGTTGGAAAAATAATTATATAATTATATTACTTCTTTTTACAATACACTAACTCAATCAGTTCATTATTTAGTGCCAATGTCTGGCTGCTTTCTTGATCATTAGAATAGCACATACTCATTGAGTATTTAGGAAATACATTTACATCATTTATTTAGAAAATACATACCTGTATGATTGTTTGTACACTGTAAATTCTAAAGAGTACAAACTAAACAGTGATAAATTACAAATATTTCTTTGCAATTATGCGAAGTGCCTTATTTTCCCCAAGTTATAGGCTACGTAAGGTAAGGGTGTGGCATAGCCTTTTGTAAAAAGGTTAGCCTGTTTATCTATATAGTGCTCCATATGGAACGTGAAAGCTGCTTCAATACATGAACATGTACCTTGGACCTGCCACTTGGCAGTGAACTAGAGAGAGAGAGAGAGATGCGAAGTGTAGTATATCTTGTTATACTGTAAGTGCACTGGCAGAGTTGTTCATCCCGGTATTTAAACTCATTCTAGACAACTTCCGGCACCATTGGATCTCCCCGTCACTGACATGCTATTGAGCAAGAAATTAACGTTAAACTTTGCTTTAGCTTTATATCTTTTTGTACTATTAGTGTACTGGCTGAAATGATCATCCTGATATTAAAACTAGTATAGTAGGTTAGGTACTGCAGGACTTGGCCAGCATCCAGACGATACGTATCAAATGCTGTAGTTGTTGCAACTGCTGGTCATTTACTTTAAAATGAATCTCAGGACCGGCCATCTAAATTTTCTTTGCATTTTATAGATGTGAAAAGCGGAGCCTACTTATAAATTACAACATAAATTTTTGTAAAGTTTTATTTTATAATTAAATGAGTGATTATAATATTGTTTATGGAAGTAGTTTTGGTAAATGATGATGACCTCCCTGACATCATCCCTGGATGTAGAAACGGACATTAAACCTTTGTTGTTATTATTATTATTAAATGCTGTTAAATTGGTTTGTTTTTCAGATGTTCCGGTCTGGTCAAAGCTGGAAACGGGTCGAATACCCTCTCCGCAGGAAATATTTCAGATCATTGACAATCACATGCGACTCAACAAAGAGTAGATTCCGACTGTCATAAAGATTTCTCTAGCGTTCGACAACAGAAGCTCTCGTGTGAATGTCGCAGGCTTGTGTCTCTGTCATTGTGACGGGCGACTCCTAAAGTAGCTCCGTGCTGCAGGCGTTGCTCTGATTCTCTGACTTCATCGCTCACATCTTGGATGGCTTGTGAGCGGTGCGATTCAGTGGACAGGAGACTCGGCTCTGTTTAGATATCCACACTGCGGTGTCATCTGGTGACTGCTCTGCGTTGAAATTGAATTAGCTGTATATAGTATAGCGCACGCTTTTTTACATGTGACGTTGTGCCATAACTGTGGAGAATCCAGTCTGATTTAGTGGGAGAGAGAGGAGTATGTTTAATTTCAAATGAGTTTGTTTAGATATCCACACTGCGGTGTCATCTGTTGGTTCCACTGCATTGAAATTGAACTAGCTGTATATAGTGTATCGCATGCTTTTTTGCATGTGACGTTTTGTCTGATAGTCTGCTGTAACAGTGGAGGTTCCAGTCTGATGTAGTGGGAGAGAAAGAGAATATGTTTCCCCCGTCACTGACATTGCTTTCTAGTGAGGAAACTGACGTTGACATTAGCTTTACCAGCTTTTTTGAATTTCAAATTTCAGACGATCAACAACAGAAGTGCAATCAGCTACAAGTGAATACAAAATGAATACAACCATTGAATGTAGATCATCCAATAGGTGCATAAAATTGAAACAAACATAATGAATGATGCAGTTAACTAAAACAAGCCCAATACCATTCAATCGGTCCCTAGTGAGAGCATTGCTCTATCTGGCTAGTCGCCGAGAAGGTTCTGTCAGTATATTTTACCAGTTCTTGAATAAAAAAGATTTATACAGAGAGGGAGAGGGAATGAACAGTTGATACCAGTCTGAAGAGTTTCGGGGATTGACGTCCCTGACATTGCCTTATGGTGATGAACTGGGCGTTAAATTCTTACTGATTGATTGATTTGAAGGGAATTAATTTAAGGAAGAGAGCCTGAATTGAGAATTGAATTGGGGTAGTTCCTCCCCTGGATTCATCACTGTTGTAGGGGCAGGTCAATGGTTGTGTAATGACTGTTTTGTTTAAATGACTTTTATATGTATATTAGAGCACACGTGTTACTGTATATCTGATTCTATTTGTTATATTATATTAGGACTATTTGTATTATCTGATTTGGGTGTTGGCACATTCAAATATTGCTGTATACACATGTGTAGTACTGTCGTAAAAATTAAATTGCTGGAAGATTCAAATATTTTATTTCTGTGTAACGTATTCGAGCATCAATATGCGTAAATGTCGATTTGTGATGACATGTGATGGGGGACGTCCCTGACGTCATCCTTCTATGAGGAATCGGACGTTAAACTTTTATTATTAAATATTTTGAACAGTCTGCTTTTTACTGTCGTCATAAATGACCATCACTGCAATTATCAATTTTTCTGATCTATGACTTTTGGTTTATAATAATGACTATCTAGCCTATATACTTTCTGTTTGATTGTTCTTCTGTATTCTTATTGAGTAATAATCACGGTACGTAATTAATGACTGAAGTTCTGCAATATTTTGTAACTCATATTGTCGCCTTTGATGATTGTAAGATATTGAAACTTTTTCAGGTAATTTTTTCTGATTGAACAGTATAATACTTGTGAACAGTTTTAAAACTGTATAAACAATTCTCGAGAGCTTATTGACGGAATTTTTATGATGACGAATTTTTACCTGGTTTGATTCGGTTTTGCTAGCATGTCAAGAATATTCTGAAACCGTTCTCAATCTTGTTTAAGTTTGTTAGAATTACCAGCACAGAATCAATGTTGTAGTTGTCTAGGTCTTGAGGTTGACTGACAGAGTCCCTGTTTTAATCATTACTTCAAGATTTGAATATTTGATGGGGTTGGTGTTTTCATTTCCTTCGTGGAACTTCACTCTTAATCAATTTTTTCTTACCGTTATAGAGTTTAGGGAATATGTGAGACATGTCACATAACAGTTTAAATGGTATTAGGAACTTTATTTCATTGCTCTATTGCTCTAATGCGTACGTAGTTAAGGAATTACCCTTTGTTGTTGAATTCTATTGTATAAGTTAATTATTTAGACTTTCTTCAGATTCATATTAATATGATTTTGTGACTTCTGCAGTCTGCACGCATTTTTAAATTCAATGTGTATGTGTGATTGTTAAGTGCTTAAATAACAGTTGTACAATTAATATCTCGATTCAACAGAAGTGAGATTTGACGTCTATTTTCTGAACTGTAAGTGATGTTAGGAACTTAAAGAGAAATATTCTTGCCTGCTCTTGAATGTAAACGAATATAAAATAAATTAAAGAGAAGTCTTATCACAGTTACATTCCAACCATGGCTGAAGGTACAGAAACTGTATGAGAAATAATTCACACGAGAAAAATGAGTATGTTGGAATTGGAAAGCATATTAAATCAGAACTCTATCCATGGCATGATCGTTTCATCTTTGTTTTTCATTATTTATATTATTACTATTAGATATTTTAAGTATAGAAAAAGAACATTAAACTTCAGTAACCTCTAATTACGCCGTGATCTGAGATTCAGATATAATCTGGTTATTGATCTAACTGTAATATGTTACTCGTGGCTTTTGTCTTGTCATATATTACACATGGGCTTTTGTCTTGTCATATGTTACACATGGGCTTTTGTCTTGTCATATGTTACACATGGGCTTCTGTCTTGTCATATGTTACACATGGCTTCTGTCTTGTCATATGTTACACATGGCTTCTGTCTTGTCATATGTTACACATGGCTTCTGTCTTGTCATATGTTACACATGGCTTCTGTCTTGTCATATCTATATATAACATCTTAAGCTGAAAAAAACTAACTAAGCTAAATTTTCTTGCAGTCTGCATAATTGATTGCCAGTATAATTTCTGGATAAATTTTTAAGTAAAAATATAATAATCAAATATTCATATTGTTCATTGCGGTGTATAATCTTGTGCTTTTATTCTCACCCTTGCATGATAGGCGTTACAATTAAGAATAAATATGCTGACGTATAAGGACTCTAAATATTTAATAATTTTAGTGATGTATGCAATTCTACCATATATATATATATATATATATATATATATATATATATATATATAATCTGCGACTACTTAAAAACAACATCAGTTAAATTTGCTGTGTATTAAAATGTTAACTTAAATGTTTATAAAAAATTAGATCAAATTTCCATCAAATATGCTTGCAAATTTCTCCTTTATCTCTGATACCAGATGCATGGAGCATTTGTAAAATTTAGCTAATTTTGGTCTAACTTATTTTAGTCTGTCTAAGGTCTCTAATTTGTCTTGCAGGTCTCGAAATTGCATATTTTGCAACCATTAAATACTAAGGCAAAGTTTTGTTTCAATCCTTTACAGTATATCAAACTTCTAAAAAAACAGGATGGACTGGATGAAACCTGTAGAAAAGGCTAAGTACTCTCAACCACTGGTCACCTGTCATAACACTACCACATACTATTTCACTGGCTGGAGCCAGTGGCGATGTCGATAAGACACTCGACTGCGGATTAGTAGGTGCAGGTTCAAATCCTGGGCTCGCCCGTCACTGACATCGCTTTCGAGTGAGGAAACTGACGTTAACCAAGGCTTTTAGAGACTTGTATCATAAAATCAGACTTAACGTAAATTATAGGCCTATCTACCAACAACTGCATGTAGTTGTAAGAGGCAATCGACACTGCTATGGCATTGGTAAGACTTGCAAACACCAATTTAGCACTCAGTCCAATCTTGCAGACATTTTGCTGCTAAATCGATTGTGGCCTTTTGTCACTGGGCTACTTGATTCTCCATTGGCTGGAGCCAGTGGCGATGTCGGTAAGATACTCGATCGCGGATCAGTATGTGCGGGGTTCAAATCCTGGGCTCACCCGTCACTGACATTGCTTTCGAGTGAGGAAACTGACGTTAATATTAGCTTTTTGTATGTCCATTAGGAGCTGCTGTGGCTTTTAGTACAGACAAGCTCTATATAACTATACTAATGATTGCCTGAACATTTGATTCCATACCACATTAAATAGTACTAGAAACTGTCCAGAGTACTAAAAATAGTGCTAAATCAGTTGAAAATACCGTAGTGACAGGAATAATAGAAGAAAAAAGATGCAAAGGTCGACAACGAACGACGCTTATTAAGAGTCTTAGCAAATGGACGCAGTTAACTGAAACAGAGATGATCAGAGCAACAATGAACAGAGACATATGGAGGAATATGACCATGACCGCACAGGCTTGGAACAGGCACGGCACACAGAGAAGAAGAAATAGTCCAGCCGGTATTCGAACCGTTAGCCTCAAGTTTATCAGCCAATCTACCAACTCTGCCGTTCAACAGGTACAAATACGAAATAAGTCAATATGCTGACACTCTTGCTTCAGATTATGGACTTTCACTGTTTTGAACAGGACATGCGGCACTGTTTTGATCTCGCTTTCTCTTCGACCTTCATATACTCAGTCACCATAGTGTGACGCTTTGGCGCCTGTCGTTGCAGAGTCTGCTTGAGACGTTGCTGATAATGCCTTTTGGCGAGGAACCGGACTTTAAATTCATATTGACTGACTGGACTGAACGTAAGATTGTTAATAAAAATAAATAAACACATTATAGTGAAATGATCAACTATGTTGATATGTATCACTTTTTAAAACCACATGTTTAAACCGTTAGGCAATTTTGATCATTTTCCGTATAACCAGTCCAGTGAATGTCGGAGATTTTACTCTCGGATCAGCGCGGCTGAGATTCGAACCCACGAGGGTTCAATTCACCTCAGGGTCTATCATTTAAAACTTCATGACGTTACTCCTACGCTATTGAGACAATCAATTAAACTAAAACTTCTTAAAATTAAATTAAAAATTCCTCTCATACGTACAAATTTTTACTACTTTAGATATTAATTTAAATGTAATTGTTATTTAGCTCATGATTACTATTGAACTCTTCCTGTAAAGTGGTCTCTAAGATCGAGTTCGGCCATGACACTGCTATGTAAGTTTTCGTTGTTTATAATAATTAGTTGACATACAGAGCAGCCACACACGACATCTCATCGTACTCACTCACACCTGCCTGCCCCCACTTGTTCCTCCACACGTCAAACAATCCACTCAGCCCCTCGCTTCCCCTGTCATTCGAGGACACATCCACCGTCAGCTGCAGGGACTTGAGAGGGTGTCTACAGCACTGCAGCTGATCCGCTAGTGAAGAGATAAGACTAGCGGGTAGAGGCGAGACTATGCTGCAGTCCCTGCAGGTCAACGAGGTGACAGAGAGCCTTGAGGCCTGGTCAGCTGCTGCTGCTGGAGTGAGTGACCTGATGATCTGACTCAACTCTTCACTGCCGATAGTTTCGTTGCCGCTAACAGAGAGAGTCTTCAACGTACAACTCTCAGATAACAGTCTAATAAATCACAAAATCATTTCTGCTAATGAGGAGCACACTTAATCGGGTAAAAGTTAAGGTAAAAGCTAGGGTTAACGTCAGTTTCCTCACTGAAAGCGATGTCAGTGACAGGCGAGACCAGGATTTGAACTCCGTACATACTGATCCGCGGTCGAGTATCTTACCGATCGAAGAGTATCTTACCGAACTGCAGTGGCTACATGTATATATAATCTTTACATTTAATCATCGTCATCATCATCATCTTCTCTTGAATCCCAGTTCAATCAGTGTCTGATGCTTGGTATCGACGTCACTGACATTGCCTTATGGCTAGGAACTGGACGTTAAATTCTTATTGATTGATTGATATTGATTGTCGGGGTATGAATAGACTGTCTCAAATCTTCTCTGTCCCATATCACATCATCAGTCAATCCCTTATTTAATCGTTACATTTAATATAAATAAAAAAAGTGCTGATATTTTGTGAAATGATTCAAACTGCTTGGCACCTTATTAGTATAAAGCGAAATCGCTATTGGCTGGAGCCAGTGGCGATGTCGCTTGTAAGATATCCGACTGGATCAGAATGTGCGGGGTTCAAATCCTGGGCTCGCCCGTCATTGACATAAGCTTTCGAGTGAGGAAACTGACCTTAGCTTTTTGTTGGCTTCTTTGCTAGAGATGAAATTGACGCTAACTTCGGATTTAGTTTTAAACATTAAGGTTTTCATAATAGACTTTTGTATAAACCTAATTTCTTATAACTCTATCATTTTAGCCTTTATAAAGTACGCTCTCTCTTCCCTCTCTCTTTCTCCAGTTGGCGCATATGTGCAGTCTTTCAAAAAATATTGCTACAAATAATGATATTGCTTCTAGGAATAAATAGGCTAACTGCAGCGATATTGAACTGTAATATCGTCAGTTATTGAACAGTTAATTTATGTCCAAAGATATTGTTGAATAAAACTAAAATAACAAAATATATTTAATAAATGAATAAATGTTACCTGCAGAGACTGTGAACTGAAGTTTTTCCGTTAATGCAGTTGTTTAAATGAAGTTCTTCTAATGGCACATTTCCCTAAAATTTAAGTAAACCACAATAACTACAATGTAATGATTACATAAGAGCAAAACTTATCAATTGATAATACAGTGTGGGATAGAGAGGTATAGAGGAGGTATATTCGTATCCCGACCCTAGTTCAACAAGGTCATCATTTCAAGAGATGATGATTACGAGATGATTGCCAGACTTGAAAGTCTAAACTGAATACTTCGATAAACGATGAAATACCGACATCAAATAACACGCAGTTCAAATTTAAACACCACTAATTAACTGACGGAGAAACTAACTTATTTTAACTGTAAATAAATGTCAGCAACTAAAAGCATAAATCAGTACTTATTGTCAGTACTGTCAGTACTTACTGTCAGTACTTACTGTCAGTACTTACTATCAGTACTGTCAGTACTGTCAGTACTTACTGTCAGTACTTACTGTCAGTACTTACTGTCAGTACTTATTATCAGTACTGTCAGTACTTACAGTCAGTACTTACACTGTTTATGACAGATAGAAGCGCTGAGATCAGTGCTAAGCTCTCATCCTCTGAGGTGACTCTGAGAGATCTCGACAAGTGAAGAGTCTTCAATCGATTGAACCTGAATCCCTCCTCCAGCATCCACGTGACCCCCCGTCCAGTCACGTGATTACTGGAGAGATCCAGGTTCTCCAGGCAATGTTGTACCGGTGAACCTGCGCACAGGAGTCATAGATCAACAGAGCTTTAATACACATGTCACTCAAACATTGGGATGGAGTTACGAGCATTTGATTTACTAGACTAGTACACATGTCATATAGGCTCACTCAAACATAGGGGCGGAGTTAGAGAAATTTTTGAGAAATTTTGTTGTATTTTCAAAATTTGGGGCTTATAATACCATATTATAGTACTACAATAAAAATAAAACTAATAATAACAATAATAATAACCATAACACTAATAATAATAATAACAATAAAGGTTTAAAGTCTGTTTCCTCATGCAAGGATGATGTCAGGGACGTCCTCACAGCACACATCACTACAGATCAATTCACCCAGACCAATCTGCAAAAGAAATGCGCTGAGGAGAAGTAAGGTCCTAAACAAAAAATTAAAAAATAAAGTAAAAATTAAAAAAGTAAGGTTGAATGTCTTAATAGGGGTAACGTCATGAAGTTCTAAATGACAGATCCTGAGGTGAATTAAACCCTCATGGGTTCGAATCCCATCTGAGAGTAAAATCTCGGACATTCACTGGACTGGTTACACGGAAAATGGACTAAATTGCGTAACGGATCTAACATGTGGTATTAAAAGTGATAGATATCAACACAGTTGATCATTTCACTATAGTGCGTGTTTTTTTAAACAAAAGCCAGTCCGGTGATCAAAATGGTCAACTCATATATGAGATTATTATTATTTCTATTACTACTATATGGTATGATGAGTATTTTGCAGATTTAAATTACACACTGAAACAAAGTAGAGATACCGCATCGAAGTGTACGAAACAGACGTTAAACTTAGCAATATAGCCGTTATACTGATATAAACATTACCTTAAGTTTAAACAGACCTTCCGGCTTAAGGTACTTGTGTATTTTACAGGCATAAAACAATGACGAATGTTGATTAAGATAAACCAGATATCTCTCTTCTTCTCCAGTGTACTGCCAAGTGGCATGTTCAAGGTACATATTCATACTCAAAGTCTGCTTTCTCGCTCCATAAGAGCACTCCTTAGATTAACAAGTTAATCCCTTCGCAAAGTCAATGCCATATCCATTCCTTATGTAGCCTATAGCTTGGGTAAAGTATGGTTTCTGAGATATTTTGATTTTGCCATTTTAAATGGATTTGATCATTAAAGAAAACACAGAGATGTGTGAGTTAAAGTTGTGGTGGAATAAAACATGAGTTAGTTGAAAAGTACAGTTCGTATTAGCCTATTCAATATCCTGCTGTATCCAGATATATGAATATATAAAGAAATCAAGTGGAACCTGTTACAGAAGGAATTGAGCCCGTAGAGTGAGAGTTGGTTAGAGAGAGTCGAGTGGAGGCGAGAGAGAGAAGCTTGAGGCAGGGTAAAGCTGATATGAGAGAGCGCAGATATAGATGACAGCTGGGTGTGCCTGAGAATAGACTGTTGTAGCTGAGCACCAGCTCCTCCAATCTCTAAGAAAATCAGTCAGTTAGACAGGCAATCGATCAATAAATTAATCAATCAATCCATCCATCCGTCAATCAATCCAACAATCAATCCATCAATCCATCCATCCATCAATCAATCAATCAATCAGTCAATCAATCAATCGTTAGCAAGGATTTAACGTTGGTTCCTCAGCATAACTTACTTTACAGCAATAAAGCTAGGAGCCAATAACATATAAAGTTAAACGTAAATACAACAAAGTCACTCACACAAAACTGCATTGCTGAAGTATCAACACGTTAACTAGTATTAAATAAATTAAGTAGTATTTAAACTACAGCACAAAAATGTCTAATAAATAAATAAATAATAAATAAATAATAATAATAATAGTAAAGGTTTAACGTCCGTTTCCTCATACACGGATGATGTCAGGGAAATCCTCCCATCACATGTCATGACAAATCGATTCACCCTAAACGATCTGAAAAAAAACACGTGCTGAAGAGAAATAAAAGATCCTAAACAGTGCCGATCCGGTGATAAAAAACAGTCAGGCAAGATGAAATAAAATCTATGGTGGGAAGACATGTGTTTTCAACTTACAACGGAAAGTGGAAGCAGTGGAAAATAACATATCATAATAGAAAGTGAAAAATAGCATCATAGTGAAATGATCAACTACGTTGATATCTATCACTTTCAATACCACTGTTAAATCCGTTAGGTAATTTTGTCCATTTTCCGTGTAACCAGTCCAGTGAATGTCCGAGATTGTACTCTCAGATTAGCGCGGTTGGGATTCGAACCCACGAGGGTTCAATTCATCTCATGAGCTATCATTTAAAACTTCATTACGTTATCTACACCTCTAACCACTGCAAGTTGAAATCTCTCTAATTGAATACTAGTAAACTAATTGTAATAAAACTGTATAAAAAACATGAGATAAAGTTTAGTGAGTACTTATTAAGTACTCACTAAACTTTATAGTACATATATGCAGTATTAAATCTTAACAAAAGGTCATTTATTAATTGGCATAGATATTAAGTATTTATCTTAATGAAATGTATTCACAAAAATGGCCTTAGCGTCGTCTATAAATTTTATAAGAGAAGAGTAAGTAATTCTATAAAGTAGTTGGCTAGGTTTGTTTTGAGTTTTGCATTATTTTGCTATGAATTAACAATAGCCTAATTATTAGATTTTAAAAAGCAACAACAACAACAATAATACGATTAGAGTGCTACTGTTGTCCGTGACAACATCGATCACTGTGGAACCAAATTACAACCAATGAGCAGAGTGAGGGGTCCAAAAAGGTGCAAGCCAAAATCCGGGAGGTCAGTCTGAGGAAAGGGTACTAGCGGAATGGAGGTTTACGTGTTGGTCTCAGGTCATGGACATTTGCCCTGCATTTCATGAAGTATATTACTTATGGAAGTTTTTTAAAGTACTTCCAATGATCAAGCTGATGTTAGTCTTCAATCAATTGCGCTATTTTGCATTGTATTGTATGGCTTTGCATTGTATGGAATTGTATTGTATGACATTGTATTGTGTGGTATTGCACTGTGTGGAATTGTATTGTATGGCATGGTATTGTATGGCATTGTATTGTGTGGCATGGTATTGTCTGGTATTGTATTGTATTGCATTGTATTATGGCATTGTATTGTATGATATTGTATTATATAGCATTATATTGCATAACATTGTAGTGTGCAGCAATGTATTGTATGGCATTGTGTTGTAAGGTATTGTATTGATGGCATTGTATTATATAACAATTTGTTGTATGTCATTGTATATCAAGTAATACACCGAGCAGTACCAGTATGGCTGCCTCACAATGACTTAACAACATCTCACAAAACCTCTCCAGAGATTTAGAGGTCAGCCCGTTTCTGCAGACATTAAGAGATCGAATGCTTGAGAACAGCGGCAGAGTCGCCACAAGTTCTGCAAATCCCTCGTTTTCTAATCTGTTACCTGCAAACACGAACTGGCATATCAGAACAGACAATCGCAAACATTCTGAGATACTGTTTGAAATTATTGAGTATCAGAAATATCACAGAAGATATCATAAATTTGTAAAACAGGCTGAACCTTGTAACACAAAATTAACGAAAACTAACAAAATTATCTTAAAAAATATTTAAAATTATTTGTACATAAGTGTCAATGTCTTCAAAACAGAAAACAATCAAATACAAACAATTAATAGCCTATATATTTTGCAGAGTTATAGTTCAAAGTAATGGTAAAATTACATCTTCAGTAAGATTTTGGTTTTTGCCATTTTAAATAGATTTGAAGTTAAAGAAAATACCAAGAGTTGTGTGAGTTAAAGTTGTGGTGGAATAACACATGAGTTAGTTGAAAAGTACAGTTCGCATTAGCCTATTCAATGTCCTGCTGTATATGCCATTACCTACTCACAGGAAAAATAGAAACCAGTAGAGACTGGTACTAATGTGCTACTAGGGTAGAAATACAAAGAATTCCATTAAATTTAGTTAGAAATACAACAGTTAGAAAACATAATCCAGTTAAAAACTAGATTATGTCAGATTAAAACACTTATAATCAAATTCACATAAAAAATTTGAAATCAAAATAAAAGATATACATATCATCATCATCATCTACCCTTGAATCATCATCTACCCTTGAATCATCATCTACCCTTGAATCATCATCTACCCTTGAATCATCATCTACCCTTGAATCCCAGTTTAAAGAGTCAGGATTAGAAACAATGAGAGCAATTTCTGGAAACTAAATAACTGATACATAAAATTAAATCGTCATAATCAAATCAAATATCGTTAGGCCTATAGAGTTGATGCATATAAAAGTATTTCGTTGTTCTCAAGGTACATTGAAATAAAATGTTAAAAGGTTCAATTTCCTCATCCACTTATGAGGTCAAGGATGAATTTTTTCAGATTTGATGTAGTAGCATCCTATTCATGCTAAGTGCAGAAATATTCTTCGCTCTTGTTTTTCTCTTTCAACTTTCTCTAGCAAGCTTAAGACTTACCTTTTCCCACCGTAGACATAATCAATCTACCCTGACCATTTTTTGCACCCATACTCTGGAACTCTTTTCCCGCTAATCTTCGCTCTAGTTTTTCTCTTTCAATATTCTTCACCAAGCTTAAGACTTACCTTTTCCCACCATTGACATAATTAATCTACTCTATGACCATTTTTGATCACCGGACTGGCTTCCATTTAGAACCTTAATTATCTTCAGCACATTTCTTTTGCAGATTGGTCTGGGTGAATTGATCTGTAGTGATGCGAGCTGTGGGAACATCCCTGACATCATCCCTGGATGACGAAACGGACGTTAAACCTTTATTGTTATAATATTATATTAATAGTAGCTGTTTATTTCATACAGTTTAGACGCAAACGAACACTTCAGAAAATTGAAGATTATTATTAAATTTGATTTCAAATTGCAAGGGTTTATCGAAACGTCGCCAATATTGGCATCAGGTGAGGAACCAGACGTTAAATTTTTATGTTGATATGTTGCTTAATTTATAGTTTCAGACTATCAGTCACTCAAATACAGAAAGCCTACAAACAAATGAATATCAATCAAACCGGATAAATCCAGATCACGAAGGTTGTTTTGGAAGCAGACAGATTTTATGACAGGTTGAAATTGTTTGCAGGTCATCGAGAAATCACGACAAATAAAATGATTTCTTGTTTCCAATTCTTTCATTAGATTGGAAACATTTGAGTATCCCGCTGTGAAAAATTCCATAAATCTATAAGTGGTAATGTACAGTTAAACAATCATAAATAAAAGTGAATATAAACGTTAAATTGTTAATAGAATAAAACAAGATATAATGAATTGGTTCTAATGTTATGAAGTAGATGATTAATATGACAAATATCAGAGTTAATTTATAATTAATTATGTACTAATTTGAATAGAGCGCAGATAATAAAGTTTCATTGTTAAAGTTACCATATCATCAATTTTGGATCATTACAAATTTCATGTCATTACCAGTTGTTCTACACAGTATGCTAATTTGAACACCAATAATTGACAGTACGCATTACTAGAATTTCCAATGCTTTTCTAAGACCTAAAGATCTGCCTATAAGAGCAGAGTGACTGAGTCAGCTACAGAAGACACACCGAGAATAACACTACTTGATCGTTACTAAGATAAATTACTTCTTATAGTTCTTCTTCCCTATCGTCCCTCACGTGCACTTCGTTACACCGATGCCAAGCTTCTATCTGTTCTTTTTTGTTCTTTTTTTTCTCAATAGTGCTCGATGTTGTCATTGATGACTGTAGCACTCTAATTGTTATTATTATTATTATTGTTCCAAATATTCTCACGTCATTGGGCAGACGTTCATTTTCTTACGCAGCACCCACAATCTGGAACTCTTTACCTGCTAACCTTCGATCTTGTTTTTCTCTTTCAACTTTCTCTAACAAGCTTAAGACTTATCTTTTCCCACCATAGACATAATCAATCTACCCTGACCATTTTTGATCACCAGACTTGCTTTCGTTTAGGACCTTACTTCTCTTCAGCACATTTCTTTCGCAGATTGGTCTGGGTGAATTGATCTGTAGTGATGTGTGTTGTGGGGAAGTCCCTGACATCATCCCTGACTGTGGAAACGGACTTTAAACCTTTATTGTTATTATTAAATACAGCGCAGCATTCACTTACACTGATTTAGCTTAGCACATTCCTCCAGATACTTGTCTGCTACACTGGAAACGTTCCACTGAATGTCGCTCGCTACCAACTAGAAACACAGACACACATCTAAATATCAAGGCATCATCATCATCATCTTCCCTTGAAAACAGTTTAATTAACAACGGTCGGGATTAGAAAAGTTTAGTAGAAATTTCTGGAGCCTAGGCGCTCACCAACCAAATGCCCTTTCTGACATTGGTTTGGGTCAAGTGCTTTGTCGCCTTTTACAACACTTGTATTCTACGGTTAATCAATTCCTCAGCAACCCGGACATATGACGGGTAAACATCTAAATAACCAGTCCACTATAAATATGGAGATAATTGGAAAGGATGCTTATCATAGGCCTATATGAGTAGTTTCGCTTGAACGTCTCAATAGCGTAGGGGTAACGTAATGAAGTTTTAAATGACAAATGCTGAGGTTAATTGAACCATCGTGGGTTCGATTCCCAGTCGCGCTGATCTGAGAGTAAAATATGGACATTCACTGGACTGGTTACACAGAAAATGGACTTAATTGCCTAACGGTTTAAACATATGGTATTAAAAGTGATATATATCAACATAATTGATCATTTTACGATAATGCGTGTTTAGTTTTTTTATGAGTTTACATGTTAATGTGCACACTTGTTAGTAATGCTATTGTGGTTATGTGCGAATGCCTGCTTGCGAGTGTTGATCGATTTGTCATATTGGTTTGAAACAATGATTACCTTTATATTAATAAAAAAATGAAAGCAGCTGACACCTAGTCCAACCTAAAAAGCCGGTAAATGGTATTAAAAATAATTTTTTTAATCCAACAATATGAACAGTGCAGGAAAGACTCTCAGTATATATACAAAAACATACAAAAACAACCTTTAGTAACTGACATATGACTCCACTAGTGAGACCTATTCATAATAATAATAATAATAATAATAACAATAATAATAACAATGAGTTGACTTCATTAATGGCATAGGAAGGCTGATTGCAGAGCGAACCGGCGATAAGCGAGAAACCGCTTTTCTTTGGTAAAGGCTTTCCATGACTGTGCAAAGATTTAATGCAGTCTGCTTCAATAATTCTTTTCAGCCACTAGATGGCCTCGAGTAGCCGGGCGGCGATTCAGCACGTACTACTCGAATCGTTTTAATCAAATCTCGGCTTCTTTACACCACGGATAAAAATAAAAATAATAATACAAGACAAATCACTGATCACTAGAGATCATATCACAAGAAATCTAGATAATGCGGAGTCACCTCCTCGTCATTAGCACAGAGCACATCAGAGAGCCGGTCTAAAGGGCTGAGCCTTGAGCCGTCCCTGAGGCAGAGTATGAGCTGAGGTCTGATGTTGTAGAGCTGATGATATCGTGTGGTCACCTCTTCACACAGCCACGACACCGTGCATCGATCTCTGTCACTTCATAATCACAGAGATAACAGTTCGGTAACACGTAAATAACATGGAACTAATAGCGAAATACTATATCGATAACATCTAAATAATGCGGTTATCATCAAAATAATATAGGCAACATTACAATAACATAGATAAAGTCCAACTAATATTGATAATATTTAAATAGAGTAGATAACATCTACAACCTAAATATCATAGATCCATAACAATTAAATTATATATTTAAAAAGATTCGATAAAATGTACATTAAAGTAACACGATTTAAATAAGGATAGCATTTAAAACTTTATAAAAATAGGAACATTTAAAAATTGCAAAAAGAACTTTTAACGCAAATAAATTAAAGGAAAATTATAGAATCTGGTCAAATAGGTTATAATTAATACTAATCAATTGGAAAGACTCAAAAATCATGAATTGCCCAATTTAAATTAAACTCTACTATTTATCGCAATACTACATCGGATAGAGAAGGCAAAATGCTAAAAGTATCAACGAACAAATACCTGCTACTGATCGGAACAAGGAAACGCTGATTTCCCACAGTGATTCTTAACCTCAAGCTCGCAGCGCTCACGTTACTCTGCGTACTTATGAGAGACGTTATCAACGGCTGATAGCTACACTGAACGCTAGGCTGTACATCCATGACAACATCTGTATCGCTCCGCCAAAGCTCATTATCCATCAACTCCGTTACGCTATCGTTATCCGTATCATCGCTCACATCACGCTCCACATCGTCGTCGTAAACCACGCTACCACGCTCACTGTCGCTCATCTCATTACAGCACAGACTCGACCTACGATCATCAACATCACTCGAATCTTCCGAGCTCTCCACTACAGGAGAGTCGCTGACTCGATCCTGACGTCCTGCAAAGAACTGATCGACTTTATTCGTGGCACTGGACTGTCGGCGTCGCTTCTTCCTGGGTGACCTGTGATCTATGATCAGCCAGTCCTCGACCATCTCGTGCTCAGGGAGTAGGGCGGGCAGGCTCGGCCTCGAGGAGTTCTTAGAGCGAGTTCTCGAGCTGCTCGCCTGCCTCGCTGCCTCGTGCTTCCTCACGGCTTCTGAGTAACCTACAGAGAGTAATAGTAGTAATAGTAATAAAGGTAATAATAGTAATAATAATAAAAAAATAATAATTGATAATACCAGCGATAAGCGAGAGACATCTTTTCTATGGCAAAGGCTTTCCGTAACTTTGCAAAGATTTAATGCAGTCTGCTTCAGCAATTCTTTTAAGCAGCTAGATGGCCTCGAGTAAGTGCACAATAAAATCAAACACTAAAGGCTCTCTCTCTCTCTTTCTATCTCTCTCTCAGTGCACTGCCTAGTGGCAGGTCCATGGCATACGCCGCCTACACTCTTTTCTATCGACCGTTTTCCGTTTTCAAATGAGAGGATCTTTCAATAACCTAACATTCCTAATCTCGGTTTTCCTCTGCTTCTCTATCCTTCCATTCAACCTTCTTTAGTAATGTAGTATACCATCTATCTATATTACGCAGTATCTTCTGATACTACATAATATCATAATATATATACAATATAAATATATAAGATATATAAATATATCTTAATATATACACACACACATACACATATATATATTATATATATATATATAAAATATATGTATATAATATATAACATATATGTATATATAATTATAGATATATATTCAGAGTCAGCTTTCACGCTAAATATAGGGCACTCCAAAGATCAATATAATAAACCCTTCACAAACAAGGCCAACGGGAATTACCTAAGAAGCCATATCTTTCCCATGCTATCGACTATATGAGTTAAAATAATGAAAATAATTAAAAATTTAAAAAAAAATTTCAAAAATGTATAATAATAATACTCTAATAGTACCAGGATGAGCTTTCATGAGGTCTCGTAACTTCTGCTCTGAGCTGATAATCTCACAGTTCTGCTCCTCAGTCAAATGTTTCTTGTTTCTCTCACGATACTCTGTGAGGGCGTCCACTGGAAACTGATTCTACAACGTTATACGTGTACATCGAACAATCTGAATTCTACGTGTATGTCGCAATCATTTATTTTTTGGAGTCCCTGACATCGTCCTTAGATGAGGAAACGGACATTAAACCTTCATTATTATTATTTTTATTTTTATTTTTTGTTAATTAATTTTTTTAATTTTTTTACCCCGGTGTAAAGATACCCTAGGGGTTCTGATTTTAAACATACATGACAAGCCATATCGTGCCTGAATCCGCCGATTCCGGCTTATCGAGTCATCAATCGGCTCTTTAAAAGAAATGAAGCGGACTGCATAAATTCTTTGCCAAACGTCATTGGGAAAGCTTGCCCAATTGAAAAGAGGTCTCTCGCTTATCGCCGTGTTTGCTCTGAATAAGTCTGCTATGCCATTAATAAAGTCAGCTCCTTCGGGATTCATCGGCCTCAATGGTTTCAATGGCCACCGGAAAAAACTTCATATCCACGGTAACTTATTGTCCAATTCCTAGATTCTGGCGGCTATGAACCGCAGCTAAACGGCCTGTGACTGAAGTAATATTTTCATGTAGGAGTGTGCCCAAAGTGTCAATGACAGTGACGTCAAAGACGGATAATTTACCGTTTGCACAGTTTTGGCACTAATCAGTCTCGACCGCCCTCCGGAAGCTTTGCCGCTGAGTCTGACAAACACTTGGTTCCTTAGAGGAAAGGGATGCTTGCTCTTTGCAAGATGCTCGTCACTATTAATAATAAAGGTTTCCAAATGTTTTATAATTCGTGATGCGAGACATTCTCCTGAGCTGCTTGCAGGAGAGGCCGTAAAGACCTAAAGCCTCGACTTCATGACCGCAGGGGCACATGTGAGGCTCGCAAGTTTTCGCCCCTAAACGGAAACTAACGGCTACTCGAATCGCCTCATGGTCTAAAAAAATACCCACAAGAAGCAACAGGGAGAGCGTGAAGCCAGTCGCTACTTCTTTTAGTTGATACAGCTAGGAGTCGTGCTTTGTCTACTGCATTGGACTGGGATTCTAACAGACTGGTATAAATCCGATCCACTATAAGACGGTCCCATGATTATTATTATTATTATTATTATTATTATTATTATTATTATTAATCGTTCAACTATCGTTGCTGTTGAAATGATGGTCGGGATTCTTTGTAATGAAATTTGGCCAACTGTTAGGTTTTACTTTGTCAACAATATTCACGTAATGTTTCGGCTAAGAACGTCCTGAGTTTTGTAGGTTGAACCTGTCCTCTGGGGACCCAGGGGAGATTTTCATTCAAAGTTAAAAGTGACCACAATGGAAGTTAAGCAACATTCGGTCTTCCATGGTGGTCACCCACGAAGTACTAACCGGGTACAAGGTTGCTTAACTTGTTCACGCGATGCGCAGCTAAACCGAATGTGTTAAATCTAGCCTCTCGCTCAGAATTATTAACAATAATAAATAACGCTGAGTTCATAAATGAAGAGTCATTAATGACGGTAAGTTCTTAATGAAAGTTAACTTCCTAAAGGATACCAAGTTCTAAAATAAGATTCACGTTTCTAGATGACGTTGTGGTATTAAATAGAACCGATGTCGTAAATGGCATAGAGTACATAACTCATGTGGAGGCCTTTTTCATCTCACTCTGGATAAAAACAAATACAACAATTCAGAAAATTTGAGACTTGAATATTCATATTTTCTACACAGCTTTATTCAACATTTGAGTTATTTTTATAGATTTCAGAGAAATGCGTGAAGGTGATATCAAGTCTAACAAATGACAAAACATCTAAAAATTATAATAACAATTGTATATTATTATTACTATATAATAAGAAATATAATAATTAATAGTATTAATATACAATAATAATCATAATATAAGAAACTAGTATAATCTAAACATTATAATAATCATAATATCAATGGATAATATGATATAGAAATATATATATAATATAATAATATAGTATATAAATATAAAATATATCTAATAATAATATTCTAATATCACATATTAATAATATCATATAATAACAATAGGATAATATAAATCTACAGAATATAATATATAATATAGATATTAACATATAATCAATATAATATCATTAACACCTTAGTATTAATTATAACATATAATAATCTAATTATAATAATATCGTATCAATACCTAACATATACTAATATAATATAATCATAATAGTATTATAAAAATCTAATATAATATAATATAATAATAATAATATAATATAACATATAATAATATAATATAATAATAATAGTATAATATAAAATATAATAATATAATAACAATAGTATAATATAACATATAATAATATAATATAATAATAATAGTATAATATAACATATAATAATATAATATAATAATCATAGTATAATATAACATATAATAATATAATATAATAATAATAGTATAATATAACATATAATAATATAATATAATAATAATGGTATAATATAACATATAATAATATAATATAATAATAATGGTATAATATAACATATAATAATATAATATAATAATAATGGTATAATATAGCATATAATAATATAATATAATAATATCATAAAATAACCACCTGTTTATCCAACGCAATGACATTAGCTCCATTATCTGTGAGCAGCTGTATAACTGTGGTATGACCACCACTGCAGGCGTCGTGAAGGGGGGTGATTCCCCCACACTCAGCTCCCCCCACATCATTTACCCTCGCCCCACGGGCCAGCAACAACTCCACTATCTCATAGTGACCGTAGTTACAAGCCTCGTGTATGGGCAGCCATCCACTGTTGTCTCGTGGGTTCAACTCATGACCCTGAAAACAAACAAGATAAGTTAGATAAGAAGGTTGCATCAGTTAGATAAGAGGGTTGTGTCAGATGTTGTCACTTGGGTTCAACTCATGACCCTGAAATCAAACGAGACAAGTTAGATGGTTGCATCAGATGTTGTCTCACCCTGAAATCAAACAAGATAAGTTAGATAAGAAGGTTGCATCAGTTAGATAAGAGGGTTGTGTCAGATGTTGTTTCATGGGTTCAACTCATGACCCTGAAATCAAACAAGAAAAGTTAGATAAGAGGGTTGCATCAGTTAGATAAGAGGGTTGTGTCAGATGTTGTCAGGTGGGTTCAACTCATGACCCTGAAGTCAAACAAGAAAAGTTAGATAAGAGGATTGCATCAGTTAGAGAAGAGGGTTGTGTCAGATGTTGTCAGGTGGGTTCAACTCATGACCCTGAAGTCAAACAAGATAAGTTAGATAAGAGGGTTGCATCAGCTGTCGTCTCGTGGGTTCAATTCATGACCCTGAAATCATTTGTTTATAATAATGAGAGACTATCTACCACAATTCTAGCTTAATATTATTCGATTATCTAGGGTAATCCGTATTTAGATAATTTTCTAAACATATATTTACCTAATGCTTAATCAGTACACGGATAAACATATAGGTCTAAGATGCATTGTTGTAAATTTTCACATTATTCAGACATAAAATGTTCAATCAATAATCAAGATACAAACAATAATTATTGAGCAGCTGCCAATAACAATGAGTTAATCAATTCTGTGTGTTGGCATAAGTGTAACTGAAATAATATGCTCAAATGTTTACAATATTTAAATACTAAATGCCTACGTCTAAGCAGCTAAACAGAATTTGGGAAAAAGTAGCAGATATCTAACCTTTTCAATGAGAGTAAGAACCTTGCTAAAATTTCCCTCAATACAAGCCCGATGCAGTAATGTCTCACCCTTCTCATTCCTCTGTAAAAAATATAACAATAATTCTTGTTATTATTGATTGGGTATTACATAATTAATGTCGAAAATTGTCCCTGCCACTGTGGAAGAGTAGCATTATAGTGCAGAATAAACAAAACTCTATATAAGTAGCCAGACACATTTAAGTAAGTACCAAGAAAGAGCCACTTCAAAATAAAAATTTCTCATGCTAAAGGCTATATTCGCTTTGGTATAAGCACAGTTTTTGTGATATAAATGTTAGATAAACAGAGTGCCTTTTAAACGAGCATAAAAGCAGACAGTGATGATGATACACACCTTGAACCTGGCATTTGGCAATATACTACAGGGACAGATAGAGAGAGAGAGAGAGAAAGAGAGAGAGAGAGAGAGAGAGAGAGAGCATGACAGAGGGCAGCGATAGAGCAAAACTAACATTTTGTAACTTGGCATTAATTTTTAGCTAATATAACTGATCCTATGATGTGTCTTGAACACTGAAGAATAGACTAAATGTAAATTGAAAGTGTTATAAGAAGGAGCATGAACTGACGAAGACAATGGGAAACCACGTCAGAATCCATATCATGCTCAAGTTAAAAACTACACTATGGAGTGGGTTAGCATAGCCTTTAGTGAAGAGATTAATTTATTAATTAATGGTATGCTCATATGAAGCATGCAAGCAGCATGTGAGTAGGAATATGAACCTGCCACTTAGCAGAACACTAGAGAATATAACTAATAATTTCATTGCTGAAGTGAGACTTGCACGTTATACGTAAATCATCATCATCATCAGTTCCTTGAATTCTGTACAGAACATAGGGAGGCAACACTCCTCCATTCGTTTCTATCATCAGCAATCTTCACAGCGTCTTCCCATGAAATGCTCAATGCTCTCAAATCCTTGTTGATCGTATTTAGCCAAGTACTTCTAGGTCTTCCTCGTTTCCTTCTTCCTTGAGTTGGCTTCCAGTAAACTGCAGTTTTTGCGTATCTATCCTCAGACATTCTCAGTAAATGACCTAAAAACCTCAACCTTCTCTCAGAAACTATTTCTTCTAATTTTCTTTGTCCACTCCTTTCGAGTACTGTTTCATTTTTGACGTGGTCCCAATAGTGGATATTTAGAATTCTTCTGAGGCATCTTTGTTGAAAACAGTTTAATTTGTGCTTTATTTTATTAGCACTTTCCCAGGTTTCATATGCATACATGTACATTAAACTGGTTGGATTATTGTTGAATATATTTTTATCTTTAATTACTCCTCAATTTTATTACTCTTCCAAATATATTGGAGCTTTTGGAATACATCATATGCTTTACCGATTCTACACTCCACATCTCTTTGACTTGAATACGTAAATAGTATACAAAAAATTGACTACACGTTCAATTTTGGAATTCCTCTCTCAATGAAATGCCTACTGGTAGGTCCATGATATATAATGCCTCCAATCTTCTCCGTTTTCTATTTTCCCCTTCATGTTCTCACATGAGTGGATCTTTAAATCATCTCACATTCCTAATCTTGTTCTACCTCTGTTTCTCTTTCTATTCCTTTTTTATGATCCATTTTATTAAACAATATCTCTTAGAATGCATCCTATCTAATTCTGGAAAATGTAAATTTTTTTAATATCTTACAATAAAACACATATATATACCAAAGATAGGTCATAAAAGTACTACATTGCACTAGCTATCGTCCATATGTAGCTTTATTTCTAAAGCTACTAGCCAAAATTCTTCATAAAACTTGAAAATTTATGAATTTTAAAGTCTTTACGAATTTATGTTCAGGATGCTTACTTTGACCACTTGTACTAGTTAATTAGACATTACACTTGTTTCGTTTTAATTTCTTCGCATCTACAATTTATTTTATTTAGTTCTGTGAAGTTTATGGACACGAACTAAGTTTACTTGTTTACTTTTTTTGATAATTTAGAAACACATAAAAAAAATTATTTTGAGTTTTAACTTGCCAGTGTCTGGCCATTTGACTCATTCTTAATTTGAAAATATTAAATTGTATGGCTACCAATGGTTTAACTGTATTTGGTAGTGTAATAGAAATATTATGAATTCAGACTTGAGTAGACTTTATTAGCTGCTAATTATGGTATTACCACACAGAGCTCTGGCTCTCTTATGGTAGCCTCTTTTGTATTGTTTTTTGTTTATCTGACTACATGTAGCTTCGTATTGCATGTATAATAAA
Source organism: Enchytraeus crypticus (assembly GCA_905160935.1). Classification (NCBI taxonomy): domain Eukaryota; kingdom Metazoa; phylum Annelida; class Clitellata; order Enchytraeida; family Enchytraeidae; genus Enchytraeus; species Enchytraeus crypticus. Next base: position 151,668 of record CAJHZI010000298.1, on the reverse strand, counting down.
GTAATCTCAAATTTAGCATCTATTTCTGCATATATTCAAAAATCACAGACATTGTTACAGTCAGTCCAGCAGAGGATTGGACCCTGAACCTTCAGCTTCTCAATCAAGAGGGCTACCAGTTTATACACAGAGAGATCCCTGATGATCTCTATGAGAGGATTATACATCTCTCTCTTATTGCACTGCCTACTGGCAGGTCCACGGTGATATATATATAATATATATATATATATAATATATATATATATATATATATATATATATATATATATATATATAGATAGATAGATTAGGGTGGGAAGTCAACTAAAAGAGGTTATAGAAGGCAGAATGGAACGAAATAGAGGCAGAGACAGGCTGAGGTTAGGAATGTTAGATGATTTAAAGATATATATATATATATATATATATATATATATATATATATATATATATATATATATATATAAATAGAGAGATATAATAGATATACTAGAGAATGCGGCTGATACGGAGTAGTACAGAACCTGCTGCTCAGGGCAGCACACACATTCATTAATAAATTAATATTTATAAATTATGATTAATTATTAATTAATTATAAATAAGCTTAATATCAGAAAATCATGATTCAAATTCACATCAGGTAATCAGATAAAATATCTTCACTGTATTGTACTTTATATTAGTATTACAAATTAAGAAAATCTATTTCATTAAACATTTTTCATCATTTCTATTTGTCAACATTGATGTAAACAATCAAAGAAGAACATCCTGTCATATATAGTGACGAATGGATGAAACAAAACAAATCTGCAACTAACCTTTAACTTTAGCGGACTATAGCGACGTATTACACTGCCTCGATTCATCGCAATAAAAATAATTCCATCTAGCTCTGCAAGATCAAGGACGAGACTAGGATTCTCAAATCTATACGTATTAACCAAGAAATACTTGTAAAACAGTGCCACTATGAATTGCACTACAATATCACTATATCTATCCCTACAAAGATTTTGTATTAAATAAAGCTGGTTAAAGCTAAGGTTAACATCTGTTTCCTCACTCGAAAGTGATGTCAGTGACGAGTGAGCCCAGGATTTGAACCCCACACATACTGATCCGCGGTCGAGTGTCTTACCGACTTCACCACTGGCTCCAGCCAGTAAATAATATATAATAATATAGAATTTTAATAATATATTTATAATAATAGTAATATATTTATAAATAAATATACATGGCTTTTAAGGTGTTTTTCCATTCTTTTGGTCAGTATCTTGATAGCTTGTTCTACGAAATGCATGCATCTTTCAGTTGGTCTGTTCTCAAATTTCCTCCCTTTCTTGTTGTTCTAGTTTCAAGTTTAGTTCTAGTTTATTTATCCAAGCGGAAGACTGAAGAAGAAGAAAGAGGAAGACCTGAAAGATATAACAATATATTATTAAATGATATAAATATATATATATATATATATATATATCTATATCTATATATATATGTATATATTATCTATATATAATATATGATATCTATATTATATAATCCTAGATATATATAATATTATATAGATATATATACATATTTATATATACATTCACATACTTAACAGATGTGCATTGCAGATTATCCAAAACGTTTGGCGATGTTTACAGGTTAAGCTACAAAATTTTAATTACTAAACAAGCTTATATCTATAGAATGTCTTAATAGCGTAGAGGTAACGTCATGAAGTTTTAAATGACAGATCCTGAGGTGAATTGAACTCTTGGGGGTTCGAATCCCAGCCGCCCTTATCTGAGAGTAAAATCTCGGACATTCACTGGACTACGGAAAATGGTCAAAATTGCCTAAAGGTTTAAACACGTACTATTAAGTGATAGATATCAACATAGTTGATCATTTCACTATAGTGCGCGTTTACTTTTACGTATATCATTTTTAATCTACAGTATATCTATTTACATATATCATTTTTCATAAAAAAATTATTTAAAAGATAATTGTCGTTCTTATCATTATTAACAACAACAACAACAATTAGAGTGCTACTGTCATCAATGACAACATCGAGCACTATTGAGACAAAATCAAGCCGGCGAGCAAAAAGAAGGTCCAAAACGGTGCAAATTCCAAAATCCAGATAATCAGTCCATAGTGGTGGGAATTAAAGAAAAGGCGGTGTAGGCGCAGATTAATTATTAATTTTTTAACTACGAATTTACGCCTCTTATAAGTAAATGACGTATTAATTTATATCTTAGTACTTATCTTTCGTAATATTTAACAGTACAAATGAGTAAAAGAAGTATTTATACAATTGATTTAAACATCGCCCGCTAAGGACAAATGTAAATAATGGAAAAACTTTTGGGTAATTCCTCACGTCTCAACCCGAAGGATGGGAATACCCAATTAATTGCTCTTTTGTTTATTTGTTTAAAAGTGGTAAAAGTAATTTTAAATTTTAGTATTTTACACATATATCTATAGTATTTTTTATACACTAAGATAATATTTAACTACCTAATTATGAAGCAGTAGGTTAACTAAGTATGATTAAGTCCAAATTCGGCACGTTTGACTATTGCTTCAAGTGTTGTCTAATGACTTTTTTTGTCGAATTTATTGAATAGTTTCTAGTTTCTAGGTTAAATTATCTAGTAGCTTAAAACACATTAGTTCTTGTGGATGATCTAAGATTTTATTATTAACTGGGGTAGCGTTAAATAAATAGTTAAAATTATATTTTACAGTATACTTTCACTTTAATTTAAGTTTGGCTAAATTAATATGGATCAATAACTAATATTAAATATAAATTAGTATACTAAATTAATATTGATTTTAGAATGTCTCAGTAGCGATATGGTTAGAGGTGTAGATAACGTCATGAACTTTTAAATGATAGATCCTGAGGTGAATGGAACCCTCGTGGGTTCGATTCCCGGCCGCGCTGATCTGAGAGTAAATCTTGGACATTCACTGGACTGGTTATATGGAAAATGGACAAAATTACCTAACAGATTTAACTTGTGATATTAAAAGTGATAGATATCAACATAGTTAATCATTTCACTATAATGTGGGTTATTATGGTATTATTATTAAACTTTATGCGATTAGCTGGAATTAACATCTTGATTAAATTAATATGGACTCAGCTTAAGAGAATCTGATGGAAGTAATTTCGTGAACAAATTAATATGGACCTTGGTCCATATTAATTAAGAAACGATCCTGAGCAAAGGTGTATTATAGAGTTTTCAGTTTTTATTTTTTCCGAGTTTTTATTATAGAATTTTCTTAAGAAATGCATACAAAACATGTCTTGCAGCTTAAAAAATGCTATACTATTACTATTGTTTATTACATTACTATTGTTAGAGTGTTGAAGAACTCGTGAAAATTACAAAGAGAGCATCAATTAATAATGATTTTATTGCTTCAAAATGATTTAAAAGCACATGTTATATAATTGTTAGCAATTATCTTTAAGCAGTTGTGTTTAGAAAACATAATAGTTAATATATAATATATAATTAGAATTCGTGTTGAACCTGTTATATACATACGAAAAGATCATAATCTCAATGGATGAAATTGATGAACCACCGGTCACTAGTGTTCAAGGAGACTGCAATGTACAAGTATGCTTAAATACCTTATTACTTCCAGGCTTAAAAACTTTAAACTTTAAATTTTGGGTTTTTAAACTTTAAATTTTAGCTAAGTTTAACTGGTTTGACTGGATAAGGAACAATCCGACTGGAATTCATATATTTATGTGTTGGGCTGACTGGGTAGTTTTAGTTTTATTGATTTACTTTAATTAATTTTGATACGCAGAACTTGTAAGGCTCTCCTTTATAAGCATCGTCTGGAATATTAAGAGATTTAACTTTACTGTATTGAGACTTAACTTTAACTGTACTTTACTTAAACTTTACTCAGATCTTGATGATCTGTGCATGATAAATAAATCTAAATAAAATAAATAAAGATGATCTGTGAGATTCATATTTCTTGAGACATTTAAATTGTTTTCAGTCAGCCTTTACTCAATCCTTCTAGATGCTGTTATAACAATTTTTTAATTCATTAGTTTAGCTCTCTTTGACACTTTATAAGCAGACTACACCCTTACACTTTACAATTTGTGTTTGTATGTATATAAAATAGG
>CAJHZI010000298.1:0-142500 GCA_905160935.1 Enchytraeus crypticus | reverse complement strand
TGTCGTTGACTTTAGAGAGTTGAGAGAAATGCTGGGGAGAATTTATCAGAGATGACAAGAGATGCAGATCACGTGACGTCAAGCAGTATGTCAGTGCCTCCTATACCTTGCATGATTGAAGATGTGAGTCCTCGCCTTTATTATTATTATTATTATTGTCATTATTATTATTATTATTGTCATTATTATTATTATTATTGTCATTATTATTATTATTATTGTCATTATTATTATTATTATTATTATTATTATTATTATTATTATTATTATTATTATTGGTGTTATTGTTGTTAGAATTATTATTGTTCAACGTCATTATGTATAATTTAAAAAAAAATTATTTTGACCCCGGGTGGTCAATTCTTTCTTCATCATGTCGAAAAAGTGAAACTCAGGCGTCCTTAGATTTTGCTTAGTTGCCTGTTACGACGCATGCTGTTTATGGTTTGTCTATTCTTCAGTGTCCCTGACATAATAAGATAATTATCTGCATTTATATATACTTATGTATATATAAATGCTTTCTGATTGATTTCTGATTGATTGATTTCAATGGTTAGAGGTGTAGATAACGTCATGAAGTTTCAAATGACAGACCCTGGGGTGAATTGAACCCTCGTGGGTTCGAATCCCAGCCCCGCTGAGAGTAAAATCTCGGACATTCACTGGACTGGCTATACAGAAAATGGACAAAATTGCCTAACGGATTTAACATGTGGTATTAAAAGTGATAGATATCAACATAGTTGATCGTTTCACTATAATATGTGTTATTATTATTATTATTATTATTATGTAGTCTACATTCCTTCGTTACATACCTAGAGGTATGATGTTGCATATTTTGCTGGGATCAAACTTTTAATTATAAACGAATATCAGTGAAATAACACAGACCTCATCAAGATGTGTAACATTCACAAGATTCTAATGCTTACTGATATGTGGCAAGCTCTCTATTACATTGTACTCTAATAGTAAGTTCAGCAATTGACATAAAGCTTATAAGTTAATTGACGATATTTTACGGTAGTATCTCATTTCTCATTTGAACATGGGCGTCAAAGATTTTTCTGAGCAGTGGCACAACCCACATCTTAGGAAACAAGGAATCTTAAAAGATGGCTGATAAATTCTCATATCATTAGACATGTTCAATGCAGCTTTTAAAATTTCCGAAGCCCAAATACGAACATTTATCTAGTTGAATTGAAATATAAAAACTCTACCACCATAATACGCCAGACATTTATTACTACATAACTTATCATTATGATAAAGAGACATTGATTAAAACTATCAGTACTTTGAAACATTAATATCTTTAAAGTCCCACAATAATGGATTAGGTGATATATGAAATATTAGATATTATATGAAATAGATGATATGAAGCTGTCGCTTGCATATCTATATCTATAAAACAAAGTCGTGTTCATAATGGCACTTATAACTCAAGAACGGCTGGACAGATTTTAATGATCTTGGACATTTTGGATTCATCTCCAGCAGCCCCTGCATAATAGCCAATAAAATATTTATAACATATCGGGGTGTGGCCCAAAAATGGTCTAAATCAAAATACGGCAAAATTATAACATGCTCCCATCTGTCGAGTGACTTACATCTTAGACTAAGATTGTCTAATCCGATATATTGACATTGAACATACGATCAATTGAACATACTTTTGCCGGAAGTGTCGATGGGTCAATGGTTTAGGTGCTAGACTTTAGATCAGGTGGTCCAGGGTTCGATTCTGGCTCGAGTAGTTTTAATTTTTTAAAGTTTGATAAATTTTATAAGTTTCTTAGGAATAAAATTTTTTAACGTCTTTTAAATCTTAATATATAAAACAAAGTCGGGTTGTTTTATAAATATTAAGTTAGATAGATAGATAGATAGATAGATAGATAGATAGATAGATAGATAGATAGATAGATAGATAGATAGATAGATAGGTAGATAGATAGATAGATAGATAGATAGATAGATAGCTAGATAGATAGAGATAGATAGATATATAGACAGACAGACAGACAGATAGATAGATAGATTGATAGATAGATAGATAGGTAGGTAGGTAGATAGGCAGGTAGGTAGGTAGGTAAATAGGTAGGTAGGTAGATTGGTAGGTGGGTAGGTAGATAGATAGGTAGATAGGTAGATAGATAGATAGATAGATAGATAGATAGATAGATAGATAGATAGATAGATATTGTTGATAGGCGGTACGAAGTCCGCCGGGTCAGCTAGTATATATATATATATAAACTTTAATGTATACTTTTAATCAATCTCATGTAAATTTACCTTTAACATGTTTATATTTAGATTGATGAAGATGACGAAGACGATGATGATAACGCCTCAACTTTCTACTGTATGAGAGATGATAGCAGTTCTGATGGCAGACAGTCGTTTTCTATGGGCCATGTTGCTGCTGATTATCATATTCAGCAGTCTAATGCTTCTTCTCCATATAACCAGGCTTCGGAAAACTTGGTGGCAACGTCGCAAAATATCCAGTGAGCAAACTTATTTAGAATTAAATCAACATCATCTTCCTTGAATCCCAGTTTAGCTGGGGTCAGGATATTGGAATAAATAAATTTAGAATTGTCTAATAAAATAAAATAAATTACAAAGTAAAATAAAATAATTTAATCCAACAAATTAAATAATTTTAATAACAATTCTTTTTTGAGTATCTATTTTATTAGCTTTAATTAAATTATTATTTTTTTAAAATTTCTTTATCTTTATTATTTTTAATTATAAATATGTTTCATTATCAACTAATGCTATAATATCCTGATTATTATTTCAGTATTATTAGATACATACTAGGAGGAAGATTTGCTATACATAGATGTGTAGGTATTTAATAAATCTCAGTATATTTAATAATTTATTATAATTACTGTAATCCTTCGCAAATAAGCAATGTGGCAGAGAGGCTGGAACTCAATGACTCTACTCTGTTAGATTATCATGCTAATCAGTTATTATTATTATTATTATTATTATTGTTGTTGTTATTATTATTATTATTTACTATGTTGTTTAATCTATTTATTATCCTAGTAGCATACAGTGCTTTTTGTGTTTGATGCTACATATGTTGATTCACACGTTTAACTGTTGATTTGTCTGCTTTCACAATTATTTGTCGATGTTTGATGACTTCTTTAAATAAACATATGTACTACTCTATGCGTGGCCTATTTCTTATTATCCTAGCATGCAAACAACACGGCTACCAGTCAGATTTCTTAATTTAAAACAACTTGTAGAGTGTAGTAGGGCGTCTATAGCAACCATACAACTCAAGAAAGTTGAGGTATGATAGGATATCCGTCATGTTACTTAATTTCATCACCTGCGGTAGACTTGTCGGAGAAATTGGAGTTTTGTTGACATTGTTGTAGACACGATTGAATAGTCTGTTGAATGTTGTAGACATGATTGAATATCGAAAGATGGTAGCAGTTCTGGTTAATACTGGTAAAAGAAAGTTGAGATATGGCAGGGTATCCGTCATGTTTCTTAAGTTCATCACCTGCTGTAGACTTGCCTGAGAGTTTGTCTGTGGTGTAGCTGACATTGTTTTAGCCTGAGAGTTTGTCTGTGGTGTAGCTGATATTGTTTTAGCCTGAGAGTTTGTCTGTGGTGTAGCTGACATTGTTTTAGCCTGAGAGTTTGTCTGTGGTGTAGCTGACATTGTTTTAGCCTGAAAGTTTGACTGGAGTTTTGTTGAGAAGAGAGAAAAGAGAGAAATATATGTTTTATTTTTACAAAATTTCACAGAGTAATCACATCAATGAACGCGTAAAAAAATTAAATAGGCATCATCAGAATCTAAGTAATAAGTGCAGTACGTCCTGTAAGTGCAAAAAAAAAAAAAAAAAAATGTGTATATGAAATTGTTGACATTGTTATAGACGCGAGGAAGCTCTCACACTAGAGCCAGCTGAGCAGCAGTACGTTCAGCTGCTCATGCAGATGCCTGACGGTTCTTTCAAGCCTCTCAGCCTGCCCGTGGAGGCCCTCAAACAAGCCACGCCCCTGCCTGCCTCTATCAACCCTTCTCTGACATCCTCCCTACCTGTCAATCACTTGCCGGTCTCGCCTGTCGTGACGTCAGCCTCCAGCCCTGCAGTCACTCGGCTAGCTGTAGCCTCACCTAGCGGTGTGCTTATACCTGAGCCCGTGCAGGAGAACCTATCTGGCCTGGCTCATAGAGAGGTGGTAACTCTACGTCCTGCTCTTGCTTATTCTATCGATAGTTTAATTGGAAAAGATGAGGATGAGAAAATTAAATTAGAATTTGTCCATGATTAGAATTTGTCCAAATTTTTTCCAAATTAGAATTTGTCCATGTTACTATGAAATTAGACAGCAGGTTCAACTGTAGACTAGTTGCGCTTCATCTTTAATTTTTGTCCCAAATAAACTCAACGGCTATTGTTTGTGTCTAATTACACACACACTGTCTCTCTCTTATTGCACTACCTACAGGCAGATCCATGGCGTATGAGTGGATCATTAAATCGTCTAACATTCGTAATGATTCAAAGATCTTTGATTATACTAATAAAAGAATGTGTTCTTCATACAGCGAGTAAGAGTTCAGACAAGGGACAACTACTCAGTAATAAACAATCCGACAGTGATACTCGATTCAGCCGGATCAAACCAGTCTGTGGTGGTTCTACAGCAACATTCTGCTCACCCACATCAAGCAATCGATGCCAGCCTCGCGTCAGACGCTCACTTGTTAGCAAGCTTTCTAGCGGCTGCTACTAGTCCGGCTGAGGCTGTGACTAGGCAGGCTCTGGTCACTTCTACAACGTGGTATGTGAATAACGGCTTTAGTAGTTGTTCTTTTAATTATAAATTAATAATAGTTGTTCTTTTAATTATAAATTAATAATAATTGTTCTTTTAATTATAAAATAATAATAATGTTCTTTTACTTATTTTTACGTTTTTATCTATATACAGAAGGACATGAAAAATAGGGGATTGACTGATGATATGTGTGGGACAGGGAGGACTGGAGAAGGTCTATTCGTATCCCGACCCTGGGTAAACGGGGATTTAAGGGAAGATGATGATGATGACTTTTTTTATCGACATTTATTTTGTTGATTTACATGCTACAAAAGTTTCTAAAAGGAATGGAAAAGTTTAATCACGATCCTAGTTAAACTGGAATTGATGATGATGATGATGATGATGATGATGATGATGATGATGATAATGATGATAATGATGATGATGCTGGTGTGGTGGTGGTGGTGGTGATTTACTAAATTTAGTATTTACATTTGCAACTTAATAACATTTTAATTTAATTCGAGTGTTTAAGTATAAAATTGCTATAATTTAATTTAGTATCTTAAACTGTTTAATAATTTACAGAAATTGTTGTTTTATTTGCTAAATCATGAAATATGGTAAAAGCACCATTATACTATTTATTATGCCGTGATTTATGAATTGATAATGAGTGAGTGAGAACTATGTTTATTTTTCAAAAATTTCAAAAAATACACTCAAATATGCACACACACTGGGCCGTCAAAGAGGTAAAAAAACCTATCTAGTTGATCACCCATCATGCATGCATAAAAGTGCAAATTAAAACATGAATATGCAAACTAAAATTGAAAAAGCAAATCAACTCAAAAATGAATATTAAACTAAAAAAGAACAAAACAAATCAACTCAAAGAATTGAAGCAGTGTGCACATAAATATGCATAAAAATGCACATACATGCAAATAAACATATTTACATAAACATAAACAGAAATCCTTATTCAAATAATCTCATATGCACCTAGTACTAAGTAGAAATTTTCGTATACCCTAAAGTTGAACGTTTAGGCATGAAATTATAAGGCATACCAACAAAGATATGGAAAAAACAAAATTACCTCTAACAAACACTACTCAAGCAATAAACTAAGATAATTTTTGAAGTTAGTTATAAACAATTTTAGTGAGCGAGAGTTACGAATATCAATAAGAATTTTGTTCCATTCGAAGACACAGTCATAAATATAAGATTTCAAATAAGCAGAGTTGGCATTAGAATGTATATAGTTTGTATTTGACAACCTGGTATTATAGGGGTGAGATAACTGTAGAGTATTGAATATATCTCTGACAACCGTTGACATTAAACCATCATAATTCAGACACTTATAAACTGGTTTACAAATAGATAGTTTATAGAGTAGTTGATTTGGTAAATAAATAATTTTGGTTCTATAGTTTAAATATAGTTTATTCACATTATAATATTTATTTCGACCTTGCAATGTTCTTAAAACTCTATTGCAAGAGACATGAAGTGGACGTAGGAGCCTAAGAGATGATTTGCCATAAATTTCAATACCATACTGAGTTCTTGAATGAATAAAGGCAAAATAGAGATCTCTGCGACAGATATCAGGGATATAGTCTCTTCATCTAAAAAGCATGCCATTGAGACTATTAATTTTTGAGACTAAGAAATTGATGTGCTCTCTAAACGAAATAGTGTCGTCAAGTAGAATGCCAAGAAATTTCACGACATGAATCCTATTAATTAAGCACATATCTAGTTTAATGGAAAGATCATTAGATTTAATAATATCATCATCGTCTTTCTTAGGAAGAAATAACAAATGCCGATTTTGAACAATTTACCGTTAGGCGATTGCACTTGAACCAAAGGCTTATTTGGGAGCAGGCCAGATTGGCAGATTGAAACAGATCAGTTAGATTTTTACCAGCTTATTGTAAACTACTTTACCAGCTATTGAGCCTTGAGGTACGCCAATTGAGATATGTTTAATACTAGAAGTAGTATCGCCAATAACAGTGAATTCATGTCTATCTGACAGATATGATTTAAATAGGTCATATGCTCTGCCTGTAATTCCGCAGTTATTTAGCTTATAGAGTAAAATATTGTGGTCAACTGTATCGAAGGCCTTACTGAGGTCCAAAAAGATTCCGATAACACGATTATTTTTAGCATTTTCTGTTTTGAGCATATTAATTCCACTAAATAACGCATCAATTGTCGAGTGCCCCTTCCTAATCCAAATTGATATTCATATAGAATATCAAAGGTATTTAAAAAATCAATGATACGTTTATAAATTATTTTTTCAAAAATTTTACTCATATTATTAAGTAAGGATATAGGTCGATAATTAACAACATCATCCGTATTGTCTTTTTTATGAATAGGAATCACTTTCGCAATTTTAAAAGTAGAAGGAAAGTAACCTTGTTCCAGAGACTTGTTTATGATGAAAGAGATAGGATTGGAGATATAATAGGCAGACAATTTGATAATTTTGTTGGATATTGAATCATGACCAATAGATGAGTTATTATTAAGACCTTGAATCATACTGAAGATTTCATTAGCTGAGGTGGGGGCAAGGAAAATAGAATGGGGGATATTTTCACGGAGAAATATTTTAAAGTCAGTATCGCTTTTAGGAATTGCAGAGGCTAAATTATTACCAATATTGACAAAGTAGCTATTAAACTCATTTGCGATTTCATGCTTGTTAGTAATAGTACGATTATTTATGTGAATGCGCTCTACAATGAAACTTTTTGTTGTATTATTATGGCTAGTAATATTATTTAATGATTTCCAAATATTTCTAATCGAATTAAAATTTTTGTTCAGTTTATTTTTGAAATAAATTTTTCGATATTTCTCAATTTATTTATTCAACAGTTTGCGATACGCTTTATATTTTAATTCAATATCTTTGCTTTTAGTTACAATAAAGTTAAAGTATAATTTATTTTTTATTTTAATTTGTTTTTTAATTTCACTAGTTAATCATGGTTTATCTTTAAAGCTCTTTCGCGAACATTGAACTAGTGGAAAGGCTTGTTCAGCTGCACTGACTATTTTTTCAGTCACAAAAGCAATGGAGTCATCGATATTAAGAGAACTGTTAATATAGGCCCAGTCTATGAGCGAGAGCCGAGAATTAAAATTGGCAATATTTTTATTAGAGAATTTGCGCACCTTCAGTCGATCGGAATAGATAACTCTTTTTTTATTAGAAACTATAAGGACTATATTAGCAAAATGATCACTTATATCACAAGAAACGGTTAATGACTTAACTCTATGCACATTAATATTAGAACATTCAGATCCAAAGTTGCAGAAAATACGATCAATAATACTACAAGAGTTATTAGCATAATGCGTAGGTATGATAGAGAAAGGAGTAAAGTTCAAGTTACATAATTCATTTACATATTTTTCAATAGAACTATTTGAGTTAAATTTAAGCAGATCGATGTTCGTATCACCACATATAGCACTGCGCTTAGTAGGCTTATACCTACTAAGTAAATTTGAGAATGCATCAATAAATTCAGAAATTGGTTTACTTGGATGTCTGTACAACAGATAAATACGAAGTTTAATGTTGTAATTAATAAAGTCAATTATAATAAATTCAGCTGCATCATTGAAGAAATTGACATCTGTAGAAGTGGCAATAAGTTTGAAGGCTATAGAGTTATGAATAAGTAGACCGACACCACCTGCCCTTTGAGAAGCAGGAGGGCAGGAGATAAATTTATAATCAGGGAAGACATTATCGAAATAATTTAGATTAGTAGACCATATTTCAGACAATAAAATGATATCAAAGTTATGATCGTATAAACTTAAAAAATAAAAATTTAATAATTTTAAATAGTTTGCACTAATGCTTCTGATGTTAACGTGAACAATAGATAAATTACATTGAGAATGAAAGTTATTTATTACAGAATTGGATGATTCCGGAGTGTATAATCCAATACAAGAGTTAGTAACGAGATCATTGTCTGTTATACCGTCCAAAGTTATATGATTACTCATGATGACTTAGAAGATGGTGTAGTAAACACCCACTCACGAATAATGCCGTCGATGGGCCATGTGTCGGCATCGAGAAGGATGTTTTCATAACATGCGTCACAAGTAATCATAAAAGCGGCGGAGTTAAACTCCCGACCATTTTTGTAACACCAGATAATTTTTTTACAGGAGTTTACAATAGCCCCTCCCGAAGTAAGATATTCCTTGACCATTTCTACAGTAGTTCCCTTGGCTAAGCGACCAACGAAAATGGTTGATTTTTTGGCACCACTTTAAGAGTTGAGATCGACGATTTTTTACCTGAAATGACTCGCCTGACCCTTTCATTTGATATTGCTGAATACTGGTTAGTTTTAACAGCAGGGTTTATTGAGGTGGCGATGGGCTGGGTAGACTGAATGGAGTCAGCCCAGGATTGGGATGATGGAGGTGGTGGGCCAATTACCGAGGCGTAAGTCCTAGAGGAGTTGCTGGAATCATGGCTATTAGATGGCTGCTGTTTTAACTCCCTTATTACATCTTCCGCTTGTTGAAGTCTAGATTTTATAGCAGTGTTTTCTTCCTGAAGCGATCTGATTACATCTGTAAACATGTTCTTTATGGAAATCGCAACTATTGGCCCCAGAGCTTTCCCCAATTCCTCAACCACCTCCCCGTTGCGAAGGGCATCAATGATTTCATCTCCCGTTGAGCGTGATTTAGGGGGCGTAGTGGTTGAGCGTGATTTAGGGGGCATAGTGGTTGAGCGTGATTTAGGGGGCGTAGTGGTTGAGCGTGATTTAGGGGGCGTAGTGGTTGAGCGTGATTTAGGGGGCGTAGTGGTTGAGCGTGATTTAGGGGGCGTAGTGGTTGAGCGTGATTTAGGGGGCGTAGTGGTTGAGCGTGATTTAGGGAGCGTAGTGGTTGAGCGTGATTTAGGGAGCGTAGTGAATGAAGTTACTGAGCACTAAAGCCTGGCCACTTACGCCAGTCAGACTCCAGTTAAGCGTGGTAAATGAGGTCAATGTCCAATATTAGTTCCTTTTTATTCTAATATTTTCTATAATGTTAACGAGAGTATATGATAGTAGGGAATAAAAATTATTTAGAAATAATCCATTTACTTAGCTCTATCGATCGGTATAATAAACGCTAAGGTAGAAGATTAATTTCTAAGTTAAATATCCAAAAGATAACGGAGTTCTTTCTGTTGATTGTATTTACCATAGATACGAAAATATGAGAGAGGAATTAATAATTATGAATTAAAGATTTATTTTATTATTTATCTAAGATTAACTTACTATATTATTTAAATTATGATGCTTAATTAAGCTCCAGCGTTTAGATTAGTTGATAGTATGATATGCATATTTGCTCAGGTCGCAGAATGATGACATTGACCCAAAGAAAAGGCAGCATCTTGAGAGCAACCGGTTTGTACCAGTATTGTTAGAATCTTTAATGCTATCAGCTTGTTCAAGTTGTTAAAGACTGTAAAGCCGATGTTAACGCCAGTTTCATATCACGAAAGCGGTATCAGTGATGGGCGAGCCCAGGAATTTAATCCACACATGCCGATCATTTCACTGACTGAACGATCAGTCGATCATGTGACTGACTGAACGATCAGTCGATCATGTGACTGACTGAACGATCAGTCGATCATGTCACTGACTGAACGATCAGTCGATCATGTCACTGACTGAACGATCAGTCGATCATGTCACTGACTGAACGATCAGTCGATCATGTCACTGACTGAACGATCAGCCGATCAATTGATCGACTTAAGAATGTTCAATGTATTGATATATGTTTGAATCTTTGTTATCGAATCTGCAAATTCAAGTTTGTAGATATTTCAAATCATTATCTTATATAAATAGTCATTATGATTGACAGTTCAAGCACGCTATCGGCTTTTTATTTTGTTATAAATAGTGCTGCGGCATCAAGATCTCGTAATAAGAAGAAGACCTGGGTAAACAATTTAGAAGCCAAGACTAATGAACTGCAGAAATTGAATAAACAGCTTACAGTAAGTCATTTTTATATTGAAATAACCTACTATACACGTTTATATAATAAAAGCGAATATAATAACCGTGCCTACAGTCATCATCATCACCATCATCACCATCATCATCATCGTCGTCATCATCATGCACTAAACGTGCTTACAGTAAACATGAATATGGTAAACGTGCATATAGTTTAATAAAAATGATTATAGTACACGTAAAAATCTTGTAATGCCAATGTTAACGTCAGTTTCCTCACTCGAAAGCGATGTCTGTGACGGACGAGCCCAGGATTAGAACCTCACACATACTGATCCGCGGTCTAATATCTTACCGACATCGCCACTGGCTCCAACCGCTAAACCTGCGTACAGTAAGTGATTTTACTCGTCTGGTACTTCAGTTATGCTGTCAGCTTTGAAACATGCTGGCAATCAAACTGTGGCATCCTTTGTGTTATTGTGATATTGAAGTGACTCAATGAGCTGCAAAAATCCGAGCCCACTGGCAGCAGTGGCCCTCGATACCTAGTCTGTTTGGATAAATTTAGTCTCAAATAGGGGATAGGCTGGTGGTGTGGTGTAGGACAGAGAGGATTTGAGACAGTCTATTTGTATGCCGTCAGGAGCCAGTGGCATAGTGGTAAGATACTTGACCGCTGATCAGTATGTGATGGGTTCAAATCCTGGGCTCGCTGTCACTGTCATGGATTTCGAGTGAGGAAACTGACGTTAACCTTAGCTTTACCAACTTTTTTTATCCCGATCTTTGTTAAACTGGGATTCAAGGGTGGATGATGTAATTATGAATTTTGTCAACACTTGGACGTGGCCCATCCATATATTCTGTGACTGCCAGAAAATTAATCTTCAGTGGATTCGAAAGCTTATTTCACGTTCTTGCTGTACTTTGTTATTGATTAAGTTTATTTATCGAAATGTATTTAAATCTTAATATAAGTAACTTTCATTAATTATGGCTTATCACTTTATTTGGACGGTATTTATTTAGATGCCTGATTGTTTTAACGCTTGTGATGCTGTTAAAGAGAAAACTTGTTGTATTATATTTGACAGAATGATACGAATAATTTACGAGCAGAGATTGAGATGTTAAAGAGAACTCTTGATCAGCATAAGGACTGCCCTCCATCATATCCTAACTACACGGGTCAATCTGCGCAAGCCTTCTTCACTGGCTGATAACATCAATCTATCTTCTCATCTGTGAATTTCTTTTAAAACTGTTGAATGCGATATTGTCGTGTTATGTCCTGACCGCTAAAGAATAGACAAAGCGTTTCGGCGCGTGCAGCAAAAAGGCAGCTAAACAGAGGCTGAGGATAGTAATTGGAAGCCACCACAGAGTACCTGTTTTTCTCAAAGAAATAGCTACTTTAAGAAATGTAGACTTTTATTAAAGGATCAATCACACGATCGATGGAGTGCCGTTAGGGTGCATGAAAGCAGGTCTTTTAACATGCACCTTCCATTAAACAAAACATTAGAGAGAGAGAGAGAGAGAGAGAGAGAAATTAGGGCATATATCAAATGCATTAATACCAAAGTAACCAACCATAAACACTAGGGATAGATTAGTAGACAAGGTCTTAAATGTGCATTACTGCGTATATAATATTTAAGTGTGTCTTAAGTTAAGTTAAGGAATTTAATGACTCATAGATGTATTCTGACTGGATTGTGTTTTATATTTTCAGTTGAAAATGCTAAGGTTTATAGGCCTACTGTAAGCTCAGTGGGTCTTAAACTAGAATCCTGTGCGTTCGTATTAAGTTTGCTGTTTGCTAAGTGCTCTGCTAGATCAGTTCTCGAGTCCATGGACTGGATTATTGTGCAACTGATATTCACCATACTATTGTATTAATATTTTATCTGATCTAAATGAAAGAATAAAAAACAAAATTTTCTATTGAACTTTTATTCCTCGCTGTAGGCCTATTCCTCGCTGTAGGCCTATTCCTCGCTGTAGGCCTATTCCTCGCTGTAGGCCTATACGCTCTTGCAGTTAGTCAATGCAAGGATATTAAATAAGTCAGTAACTTTAGTAGATAAAACTAATTTGTAAGCGTTTATTACTTTTTAGTTAACTAACGCTTTTTTTAGTGAGCAACAGACTATGGAGTTTTCGATTCAAACCTGTCTACGTGGATCGGTTTACTATAATTTTTGTTAAAGCTGGTAAAAGGCTGGTAAAGCTAAGGTTAACGTCAGTTTCCTCACTCGAAAGCGATGTCAGTGGCAGGTGAGCCCAGGATTTTAACCCCGCACCTACTGATCCGCGGTTGAGTATCTTACCGACTTCGCCACTGGCTCCAGCCAGTTAACTAACGTCTTTTAGTTAACTAACGTTTTTTTCAGTGAGCAACAGACTATACATGTATAGTTCTCGAAGGGTAATGACTAGTTCAACGTCAGTAATAGTATGTGAACCCTGCGCCTACTGATCTATAGTTGAACACCTAACTAATTAAGCTACTAATTAAGGTCTGTGGTGTCTTTGGCATTTTTCTAATATCAAACATGGCTACTGCAACTCATTTCCTTATGGCTTGCAATCTTATGTCATTCATCTGAAAATGTCAATAGTTTTCTAGCAAGTTTTGCTTGTAGGTCTGTCAGTTAGGTTTTTGTTCTAGTGACAAATTTCTTTAGTTAGCTAGGTTTCACGTTCAAGTGACAAATTCATAAGTTGCTTTCATCATAAACTTATTTAGTCTCAGTCTGTCTGTTATCTTTTTAATATACTCAAACCAATTTTACAGTTTGATTATTATGTTATGACATATCTCTGGGTAGAAAACAGACATCAAGTCTTTTTCACAAAACATTATTAATATTTGCGAATTATAGACTTCTATTTTTTACATTTTCCTAGCTTCTGCACGAGTATGCATTTAACTTTTTTGCAAATTCATTTTTGAGTTATTACCAGAATTACTAGTTTTTAATGTTAAACAACCACACCACTAACCCTACTTATAACTGACATGTTAATAAATTTCTAATTCGATCTTGTGTTACTTCAATTGATGAAAAATGTTACAAATTTGAGAATCATATTTCGAGTGTCAAAATCTCGTGACATAAACTGCTTACTTGTGCCTTACTCGGTTAAAAAACAGGCTGGCAAAACACGATACTTTATAGATAGATATCAATTAATATAATTGTTCATGACTACTTCTGAGAAATATATATTGATCAATAATACTGCTAATATATATGTACTATTTTCTAAAGCACTGCTTTCAGCTTAAAAAGAATACATCAGGTCAACATTTTTAATATTAAAAAAAATTTCGGATTGTGTTCATTCTAAGTAAATAGTAATTAACGGCTCAAAGTAATATCACAGCAGATTGTAATGACGATTGAAATTTTGTATTGTTTGTTAATTGTAATTATTTCAGGCAATTGTAGTTTTGTAACTATATCACTAACATTTCTTATTAAGTTAAACTTATATATGAAGTAAGGGTGGAAACTTCGCTTTTAGACTAACAACTCGCTTATTTAAAGCATTAATGAAAAGATGATGATGTCATCCCACAGAGATTGACAAATCTCTTGCTTAGCAGTTACCTGTGCTACTCACTATGCCATCACACTGGCTCACAAAAAATCATAGAGAAGCAGTAACTCAAAACCTAATTCAATATAAGATAAGTCATTAGCCGTTAATACGACGAACTTCTTCATCCATAATAAACACATGAAATGTCTTTCATAGGCGTGATTTCAGCAATGTCCTCTAACAGTTCTTCACTTGATATTTTACAATATCGTCCGCGTAACTCAAGGTGAACTATTTCAAATATATCTATAGATACCATATCATATGAAATACTCTGCTACAAGATCTCAATGTGACAATTTCATCATCTAGTGGCAGCCTGACTGACATATTATATAAAATCATGTCAAGTGCTATACTACACGGTTTCTAAAAGTTCATATATTGACGCCTAACATAACAAGCAGGAGACTGTGCTTTAAATGAACCATCTGTTTCCCTGCTTAACTGAGGAGGGCGGGGCCTCTTTGCCGTCCCACCGTGGTGTCTCAGGAAGAGCTTCCGGCAGCTGAACCGTTCTGACAGGCTCCGGTCGCTTTGTATGATGCACTCGAACCTTGGAGAAATAGCCGAGCTCTGGTCGCTCCTGACCAAGGTTATCAAATACACATTTGTCGAATACACCCTGTGTAGCTCGACACCTGAAAATAGAGTCAGAAAATATGTTTAGCAAAGGACAGAAAATATGTTTAGCATAGGACAGAAAATACGTTTAGCAATGGACAGAAAATACGTTTAGCAATGGACAGAAAATACATTTAGCAATGGACAGAAAATACGTTTAGCAAAGGACAGAAAATACGTTTAGCAATGGACAGAAAATACGTTTAGCAAAGGACAGAAAATACGTTTAGCAATGGACAGAAAATACGTTTAGCAATGGACAGAAAATACGTTTAGCAAAGGACAAATGAATTTATCTTAAATACACTTGAAATGATTAAATATATCTTAATAAAGGTGTACAAATTTAGCGAAGATCAAACTATGCCTATCTTAATACCTTTAAAATAATTAACTCATCACCATCTCCCCTTAAATTCCAGTTACGAATAGACTTTCTCCAGTCCTCCCTGTCCCACACCATATCATCAGTCAATCCCCTATTTTTCATGTCCTTAATTACCGCATCCCAAGTTAATTGTGGTCTACCTCTCTCTAGCTTAACATCCAGTTCTTCCCTCCAAACTCTCTTACTACATCCTCATCTGCCTTTCTCAAAATATGCCCATACCATCTCAAACTCGACTGAGCCAACCTATCCCCAATCCCCTTAACGTTCAAGTTCATCCTCACATATTCATTTTCCATTCTGTCCTTTCTAATTCTTCCACACATTAGACGCAATATTCTCATTTCTGCCACATGCAAACTCTGCAAATGTTCCCTTTTTAGTGTCCAACATTCCGAACCATACATCATTACTGGCCTTACCACAGAACTATAAAATTTGCCTTTCAGTCTTCGTGGGATTCTCCTATCACACAACACTCCACTAGCAGCCCTCCACTTTGCCCATCCAGCCTGAATCCTGCTAGTAACCTCCTTTTCCAACTCCCCATTATCCTCTATTACAGATCCCAAATACTTAAAATCTGTTACCTTCTTTAGCTCCACACCCTGACTTATTACTCTATCTCTGTTTATCATCTCGCCCTTCCATTTACTCTCTAAATGCTCCGTTTTTTTAAATAATTAACTACATCTAAAATATAATGATAATGTATTTATTCTACATGTTTAATAAATCTAAGTAAAATGAGCAAATCAATTTGTCTTTTAATAATAATAATAATAATAATAAGGTTTAAAGTCCATTTCGTCACACAAGGATGATGTCAGAGACGTATACACATTTCAAGTTAGGATAAAATATGATTAATACACTAGCTTTGCTTCACAATAGTCAGTAACAATATTAGTAAAAAATAATAATGAAATATTTCTTTAGTGTAATTTTTATGTATTCGTTTAACATGAAATTTCATGATAACAGACATAATCTAGAAATAAACATGTTATTTCAGTAAATATTCAGTAACTTGAGAGCCAGTGGTGGTGTCGGTAAGCTATCCGAACGCGGATCAGTATGTGCAGGGTTCGAATCCTGGGCTCGCCCGTCACTGACATCGCTTTCGATTGAAGAAACTGACGTTAACATTAGCTTTTTTTAGCTTTATATATATATATATATATATATATATATATCTATATATATATATATATATATATATCTATATATATATATATCTATATATATATATATATATATATATATATATATATATATATATATATATACATATATTTAGATTTATCTTACTTTTTGTATACATATTTAGATTTATCTTACTTTTTGTAGTTCATGTCGTGCCCAGATTTGTCGATGCATTTCCAGTACTCTGTGAACTCCTGAGCGCAACTGGCCTTGACCTTCCTGAAGAACTCCAAGCCACAGCGCGTCACCTCCTTGCCCTCGTTGATACATTTACGAGGATCCTTCTCCTCATCAGAGCACAGCATAAACTCCTGAACAAATATTTTCACACATACAAACTATCAGATCAGACAACTATCGCATCAGACAACTATCATTTCAGACAGTTGGACATTATGTATACTGCAGCCCTAGAGCTCTCCTTCTCTCTCTCTTTCTCACTAACTCTCTCGTTCACTTTCTCTCTCTCTCTCTCTCTCTCTCTCTCTCTCTTTCTTTCTGACTCTCCCTCTCATTAATAAGAAGACTGACATACTAAGCAGCAAATTATATAGTCAGTGGACGTTAATAGTATTTAGACACTTTAAAGTTTAAACCCTGAACATTGTTTATCTCAAGAATGGATAATTCTACCTACTTGATGTTCTAAACACTAAAGTGCACAAGGTAATAATTCTTTGAAACCATTTTGATGCTTTCCTATAATATTTGGTCATTAGACTCACGAGGCCCCTTCACCCCTTTGGCCTAAGACGTAAAACCCAACTTACTGTGGTACCGTACTATATAGTATGGTACCACGCTTGTACGTTTAATTTTCATGTACACCCCTTGAGAATTTCGTAACACAAACTGCGTCATCATGTGGCAAAGACACCCCTGAATAGACTAGTTATCTCAATATTTTAATAAACAATACCTAATAAACCTTGAATAGACCACTGAAGAACAGACCAACCGTTAACTGCAAGTGACGAAGAATTGACTTAGGAAAAATAGAGGAAGGCAATGAAAAGTCACCTTAGAAGCCATTTCTTCCCCAGCTATAGGCTACATAAGGTATGCACTTGGCATAGCCTAAAGTTGGAAATTGATTAAAGAGGCTAACCTAACAAGTGTTCCTCATGGAGCGTGAAAGCAGATATATGAGCCATGAGATATATGAGCCATGGATGTACCATCTGGTAGAACCACTTGAGAAAATAAACCTAGTTGACTAAACTACGGTAGGCAATGTTGTCATACACGACGTTACCATCCTAATTGTTTATTGTTGTTTTCTAACGTCTAATCGCAGATATAAATATTTTACGAATAAACCACCATACAGTTGAATTACATGAAAAATCTGGATTTAAAAAAATTCTCTTTAAAATCTATCCTTAAAAATTCCAAGTCCGTAGAAAAAGAGTTAGCAGACCTTGCACTGATTATCGCAGTATTTTCCGAAGTGGTGCGCTCCGGCACGCAGTGGAGCAGAACTCAACTCTATCTCAGGAACAGTGAGTTCTTCATAACTAGGCAACCAATCCTGATTGGTAAACACCATGGCAGCAAGATATTGCCTGCCAAATATTGCCTTAGGATAACAATATTTTAAGAAAATTTTATTAAATCGAAAAAATATTGTTTTGATCTCAACAGCTGACCTTCAGCTGCATAAATGGTAGTGATGCCACAGAAAAACTATAACTTATACTTTAAACTATGGTAGGTCAGCAACAACAATAATGTTCAAAAGCCATGTTCAGATTCAAATTAAATACAATCGTTAGATTTTTGAATAACAAGACTTTAGCAGTACGATCACCTTCAAGATATACCCCTCAGAACTCATATTTAGTGAAACGTTTGGTCAAACTATCAATGTATTTTAAATTAATTTAAAATGCATTGATAATTTACTTGGATTTGAATGTCTCAATAGCGCAATGGTTAAGGGTGTAGATAACGTCATGAAGTTTTAAATGACATACCCTGAGGTGAATTGAACTCTCGTGGGTTCGAATCCCAGCCGCGCTGATCTGAGCGTAAAATCTCGGACATTCACTGGACTGGCAACACGGAAAAAGGACTAGATTACCTAATGGATATAACATGTGGTATTAAAAGTGATAGATATCAACATAGTTGATCATTTCACTATAATGTGTGTTATTATTGGATTAACCAAAGTTTTAACTTGCATAAACTTTGCAAGTATAGTAATTATTGTATGGCTAAGAATAGAAATTGACGATATGTATTTGGAGGCAATAACATCAAGCTATTTAAGATGTGTTATGCTTTTTATGTATCAAAAATTTCTAATAGGCCTACACGAATAATATAGACAATATGCCTGTAATTCATATACAGTAAAATCATAGTGGAACTCTTAACACAAAGTCTAAAGAAAGTCACAAAGATAAAGATAGTGAAATCCATGGTATGGATCACGCTATTATATGAATGTGAAACATATGAAGCTTAGTGAATGATGATATCAGGAAAGTAGAGGTACTGGAAGTGTGGATATGAAGAATTGAAAGGATTAGCTGGACTCAAAACTCGAAAATTTACAAATGAGTTCTGGAAAGAGTCGATAGTAGGCAGTTTAGATGTAGACGATGCATTAAAAAATAGGAAGAATATATAGCTACATAAAAGAAGTCATAGAAGGTCGAATATGGAAGGATATTGAGGCAGAGACAGGTCGAGACTAAGATTGTTAGATGATTTACAAATCCGCTCATATGTGGACAGGAATTTTTGGAAAGCGGAAGACAGAGCAGAGTGGGGGCGTTTTATAGCATGGATCTGCCAGTAGGCAGTGCACTCAGAAAGAGAGAGAGAGAGAGAGAGAGAGAGAGAGAGAGAGAGAGAGAGCAACCACATAGATATTTTGTAATTCTATAAAGTTATGTAGAATAAATTATTAAAGTCCTATAGAAAAATTGACATTTAATTAAACAATTTAAATTTTAGTATAAAGAAAGTGGACAATGTTGGTTTTGAAGGTTCTTGAGGGCTTCCTTAACTCTATGGTTTCCTTAGTAACGTTTTATTTACATTTTGCATAAAAAATAAATAAACTTAGAATTTAAAACAATAATAACAATAATAACAACAATTAGAGTGCTACAATCATCAATGACAACATCGAGCACTATTGAGACAAAATCAAGTCGGCGAGCAAAAAAAGAAGGTCCAAAAACGGTGTAAATTCTAAAATCCAGAAATTCAGTCCAAAGCAACTGAAATCCAAAGTAAAAACAAGCAACTCAATTAGACAGTCAGACGCGCTGATGTATATATTAATGCTTAATAAATTTTGTAGATTATGCCTGCTATCTTCTTATTATTTTGCACTAATTTAAATGAACACATTAAAATTGAGTTTAAATAAATAGGGCTATATTAATAGATTTTGCAAATATTGATTAACATTTTTTTCTTTGAAATTAGCTGCTGGTTTATATTAATAAGTGGCAAAAACATGGATAAAACTCATCCGATATATAGAGAAAGTCAAAAGCCATCGGTAAGTGAAGTATGGCTGTTCATTTAACATGCGTCGATAGTTTAATTAAATAAAGTTCACTGTGCAAAGTCAAGCCATGTAACGCCATAGAATTTAAAAATTGCCGTTCCAGAGTTCCTTTGCTCAATTCCAGATCGAGCTGATTAGAGAGTAAATCTCGAACATTCGCAAGATTGGTAAAATGTACGTGTGATTGATATACGCTGTCTATGAGCAGCTCCATAGCTTCACACCTGTCTCCATTGAGAAAATCACGCAACACGTCTTGACTTCTCCTCCCAAGCACTGTGATCTTGACCCTATCCCTACTTCTCTGTTGAAGAAGTGTATCCATGTTCTGGCACCTTCAATTTTCACAATTGTTAATTTATCCTTGTCCTCTGGCAAATTTCCACAGTCATTTAAAAATGCTATTGTCACTCCACTCTTAAAGAAATCCTCGCTGGACAAGGAATCACTCTCCAACTACAGGCCCATATCCAATTTACCATTCATTTCCAAACTCACAGAGAGACTAGTCTTTCAAAGGCTCTACACCTATCTTAAGTCCAACGACCTCTTCAACAATCACCAATCTGCTTACACCCAACATCGCTCTACAGAAACTGTTCTTCTTTCTGTCTGTAACACCATTACTAACGCCATGTGCACTCAACGTGTCACTGGACTTTGTACTCTCGATAAAAAAAGTAAACACGCATTATAGTGAATTGTCAACTATGTTAATATCTATCACTTTTTAATGCCACATGTTTAATCCGTTAGGCAAATTAGACCACTTTCCGTATAGCCAGTCCAGTGAATGTCCGAGATTTTACTCTCAGATAAGCGCGGCCGGGATTCGAACCCACGAGGGTTCAATTCATCTCAGGATTTGTCATTTA
Organism: Enchytraeus crypticus; assembly: GCA_905160935.1. NCBI lineage: Eukaryota > Metazoa > Annelida > Clitellata > Enchytraeida > Enchytraeidae > Enchytraeus > Enchytraeus crypticus. Next base: position 121,371 of record CAJHZI010000298.1, on the reverse strand, counting down.
AAACTTCATGACGTTACCCCTACGCTATTTAGACATTCTATTATATTCTATTATATTCTATTCGATCTGTCTGCTGCTTTCGACACCATCGATCACCTAATCCTCCTACAATGTCTTTCCTCATGGTTTGATATCCACGGCAATGCACTTGCTTGGTTTACTTCATATCTCACCGACCGTACTCTTAGCGTCAAAGTTCAAGAGTATTCCTCTCCGCCTTCCATCCTCAAGTACGGTGCGCCTCAGGGCTCTGTACTTGGTCCTATCCTCTTTAATTTATACACTACTCCACTAAGCTCCTTGATCTCTTCACATTCATTAGACCATCAACTTTTTGCTGATGACACTCAGCTGTACACATGCTTCACCACCACTCCTATCCTGATGCTTAGGCTTGTCTACAGCAATCCTTTCATGAGATATCTTCCTGGATGTCTGCCAATTTCTTGGCACTCAATCCATCCAAGACTGAGTTCGTGCTGTTTGGAACACCTCAGCAACTTTCAAAACTGAACGAGGTGTCCCTGGCTCTCTCTTCTGATGTTTCAGTAACACCGGTTTCTTCTGTGAAGAATCTTGGTGTTGTCCTTGACCGCCACCTCTCATTCCACGAACATATCACTAAAACGTCATAGGCATGTTTCTTTCATATTCGCGATCTTCGTCGAATAAGACCATTTCTTTCTCTCGAGACTGCCACTACAATTGGCGCTGCTCTCATGCAATCGAAACTGGATTACTGTAACTCCCTATTTCTAAATCTTCCCAGTTGCGAGATTGATAGGTTGCAGTTCATCCAGAATTCCCCTGCACGTGCAGTCTTTCGTAGCTTCAAATATTCTCATGTTACTCCAATCCTCAAGTCCTTACACTGGCTCAAAGTTAGAGAACGCATTTTATACAAGACAGTTTCTCTAACTTATAAGACTATTACCACTCCTGGTAATAGTTACATGTCCCACTTACTACAAGTGGGACAACCTACCTCCAGGCTCACCAGGTCCTCTAAGTTAGTTACTCTTGAGAGACCGAGCCTTCCTTCACATAGCAAGCTGTCTAGGCGCTCCTAAATCCCATATCTCTTCTGTTTGTAGCGCTTCTTTCTTTCAGATTCGTCAGATTAGGCAAATACGTCCATCCCTTACTAGAAATTCATCCACTATCCTTGCTAATTCTATAGTTCATTCAAAGCTCAACTACTGTAATTCATTATTACATGGGTTGCCTACTTCTTCTCTCAATCGTTTGCAGCACGTCCAAAATTCTCTTGCACGTGTTGTTTGTAAGTCCTCTCGACTTCAATTTCGCTCTCTTTCTCTTCTACGCAGTCTTCACTGGCTCCCTGTTAATCAACGCATAAAATATAAAATAGCTCTATTAACTTTCAAAACTCTGTGATTTGGCAAGCCTTCTTACTTATCTGAAATTCTTCTTCCCTATCGCCCCTCATGTACACTTCGCTCCACCGATGCCAATCTTCTCTCAGTTCCAAATATTCTCACGTCATTGGGCAGACGTTCATTTTCTTACGCAGCACCCACAATCTGGAACTCTTTACCTGCTAATCTTCGCTCTTGCTTTTCTCTTTCAACATTCTCTAACAAGCTTAAGACTTACCTTTTCCCACCATAGACATAATCAATCTACCTTGACCATTTTTTTGATCACCGGACTGGCTTTCATTTAGGACCTTACTTCTCCTCAGCACATTTCTTTCACAGATTGGTCTGGGTGAATTAATCTGTAGTGATATGTGCTGTTGGGGACGTCCCTGACATCATCCCTGGATGAGGAAATGGACGTTAAACCTTTATTATTATTATTATTATTATTATGCGCTCCTTCCAGCATGCTGCTCTGCAGATCTGGAATTCTCTTCCTTCCACTCTGTGGACCCCCTTATCTATTCCTGATCAGCCTTTCCTACCCCACGAACAGTTTCATAGGCGATTGAAATCTTTTCTCTTCGACTTTTCATATCCACCAAACGTCCACGAACTGAGACCAACACGTAAACCTCCATTCCGCTAGTACCCTTCCTTGGACTGGATACCCGGATTTTGGCTCGCACCGTTTATGGACCCTTCACTCTGCTCATCGGCTTTGATTTGGTATCACAGTGCTCAATGTTGTCATGGACAACAGTAGCACTCTAATCGTATTGTTGTTGTTGTTGTTGTCTATGGTAAACATGTGGTAATATTAAACATGTGGTACTCAAAGTGATATAGCTCAAGCTTTTTGTAAATATTAGTTAAAAGCCGATTTTAACAGTTTATTCATTTCATCTCTCGAAAGTATATCAGTGAAGCCCTGGATTTGAACCTACCAGAAATCTTCATAATCATGTTACTAGTAGGCCTACCATTCTATGTAACCTTTGCAATTTTCTTTGTGGCCAATATCACGGCTATGTGTGCATTTCTTCTTTTGTAGATTTCAAACAATAATTCTGTGAATGAAGAAGTGATTGGTTCAATTCAAGAAATCTCACAGAGAAATCGGGTAATGAGGCTTTGCTACTATTTCTTTGATTATAATTATCTATTTATATGTTTCTAAAAAGCTAGTAAAGCCAATGTTAAAGTCAGTTTCCTTCGCTCGAAAGCGATGTCAGTGACGGGCAAGCCCAGGATTTGAACCACGCACCTACTGATCCTACTGTTCTTCTAGTTTTGAGTCAGATCTGGTACTCTCTGCTCATCATTTATGATGTGTTTACAGGCTGTATAGATTTATTGCACGTGAAGTGTCTGATTATACTTGGCATGTATTTCTCGTGGAGAACTGGCTCATCACTCAGTCTAGTCTGACTGCTGCTTTGGTTGGTCGGTCAATTGGTCAACCATGGCAATGGTCAGGTTCGGTATCTTGAAGAGAAGCTCTACGTGCTTCTGAGCTTGATGTTAAACCCACAAACAAAAGCAAACAATAGCTTTAATAAAAGAAGGAAAAGAGGAAGGCAATAAAAAGATACTTCAGAAGCATAATTCTGTAGCTCTGAGCTATATTTTGGTTACGTAAAAGGTATATAGACATCTCTATTAGTGCACGGCCGACTGGCAGGTCCTTGGTATATAGTGCCTCCACTTTTCTCTGTCCTTCGCTTTCCTCTTCATGTCTACATATGAGTGGATCTTTAAATTATCTAACATTACTAATCTCGGCCTGCCTCTAACTCTGTTTCCTTCCATTATATCTTCCATGACCTCTTTTAGTAGAAGTTCCCCCTTAGAGTGTGTCCTATCCAATTCTTCTTCTTATTTCTAAAAGAATTTATCAACGGTCTATCTGTACCAACTCTCTCCAGCTGGGAGTTGTGGCGTGCTCCTGTAATCCAGCTACTTGGAGGCTTAGGTGTATTATATATAGGAAGAATGTTTAATATCTTCGTCCATGTTTCATATCTATATAATAGAGTGTTCCAAACTAAGGTTTTCACCATCTTAATCTTTATATTGACCTATGATATGATAAACGTGTAAGTTGATGAGACTGAAGTGTTAGAGTTAGAGTTCAAGAAAAAAGAAAACCAAGATCTGACTGATTTAGGGTTATACACCATGAATCTGCTACTCAGCAGAACTTACGAGTGAGATTTTAGTCTTTTGGCTAGAACACTTAAAACTCCATTTTATGTTGGTTTATAACATTTTCTTCATTTTCAGCATGTGCATAAAATAAGAGTGGAGATGCATATCCTTCACCCAATCAGAAGTTCTAAAACTGACTTACTCTTACAATCAATCAATCAATAAAAATTTAATCTGTTTTGATCTCGCTTTCTCTTGTGGTCTCTGTGTACTCAGTCGTCATCGTGTAGTGCTTTGGCGCCTGTTTGTGTAGTGTCTGCAAGAGACGTCCCTGACATTGCTTTATGGCGAGGAACCGGACGTTAAATTCTTATTGATTGATTGATTGAATTTAACGTCCGATTCCTCCCCATAAGGCAATGTCAGGGATGTCAAATATACAGTAAACGTATGTTTTGTTAGCCATAATATTTTTTCTATTCCCTTGTTATGTCCAGTACAGTATAGAATAGATCAATCGCTAACTGCATGAGTCTTTAGAGGCGACAAAGCAAAAATCTGGAAGGTAGCGGGAAAATGTTAAAAGCCCATATACAATTGGGTCCTATTATCGTTACAGGAGTTGACAGACGAGACGGGACGTCTACGCAAGCTACTCTCAGAGCGGGAGCTGGAGCTGAAGATACTGAGGAGGAGATCAGAGGAAGAGCGGCTGGTAAACTCTGGAGCCACTGGAGGAAGTGACGCTGCTGCAGCTAAGATTGTGGAGCTGTCTAAGAAAGCGAGAGAATTAACGGCTGAATTACAGAAAGAGAAAGTGCGAGCACAGTGTGCTGAGAAAAAGCTGCAAGAATTGCACAATTTTCAGGTACGAAAGCTTCTGAAATTGTAAACCATCAATTCTGGTATTACCATCACTGGCTGGAGCCAGTGGCCTAGTCGGTAAGATACTCGACCACTGATCAGTATGTGCGGGGTTCTTATCCTGGGCTCGCCTGTCACTGAAATTGCTTTTGAGTGAGGAAACTGACGTTAACCTTAGCTTTACCAGCCTTTTCAATTTAGTTAAAAAGATTTTATGAATAAAGATAGAGGTAGTTTTGATCTTGTTTTATGATTTTGACTTCTTTAAAGTTCTAATGATCTATACTCTATTGATATTGATATTTTACAAAGATCTTTTAATATTAAATGACTCAACAGTTTTCAGGTGACTCTTTAAGCTCAAGATTAATCATAGTAGCTTGCTACATTAGTAATGAACAATGCAGACTATGCTCCCGTCACATTGTGGAAGAGTGCCCTACGTCAAAGCTCGATGGCGCTTCTAAACACTGTTGATGAAGTTGCTAAACGATGATTGAACCAGTGCTACATGTGCTCTCTCTCTCTCTCTCTCTCTCTCTCACTCTCTCTCTCTCTCTCTCTCTCTCACTCTCTCTCTCCCTCTCTCTCGCTCTCTCACTCTCTCTCTCTCTCTCTTACTCTCTCTCTCTCACTCTCTCTCTCTCTCTCTTCAGTGCACTGCCAAGTGGCAGGTTCAAGGTACATATTGATACTCAAAGTCTGCTTCCTCGCTCCATAAGAAACTCCTTAGATCAACCAGTTAATCCCTTCACAACGTCTATGCCTTATCCAAACCTCATGTAGCCTATAACTTGGGAAAAGTGCGGCTTCTGAGGTGGTTCCACGTTGCCTTCCTCAGTTAAATGGATTAATTGCCATTTAATCCAGGAGGAAGATATACAAAAATACTACATATGCTAAAAATAAGTAATAAACAATTGTCTGCTCGACAGAACCTGCATGAAGAACGCAAAGATGGTGTTAAGCAAGTCGATACTTCAAGAAAACAGGTCAGTAATATAATAATAACAACAATTAGAGTGCTACAGTCATCAATGACAACATCGAGCACTATTGAGACAAAATCAAGCCGGCGAGCAAAAAAAGAAGGTCCAAAAATGGTGCAAATATCAAAATCCAGAAATTCAGTCCAAAGTAAAGGGAGTTAAAGAAAAGGTGGTTTAGGCGCAGGTCGCTGCTCATGGACACTGGATGGAAAAGAGAGATGGAAAGATAGGTCTTCAACTGCTTATGGAACTGCTCATAGGAAAGCAAAGGCTGATGTGATTCAAATGAAGATTTCCGAAGATTGGATGGAAGAGAATTCCAGATCTTAGGTGCAGCATGCTGGAAAGAACGATTAGATAGCTTAGAGCGTGAAGGTAAGCTAGGTCTCACAAGAGTAATTAACTTAGAAGACCAAGTAATAGCAGGCTGCATCACTTTAGTCAAGTGAGACATACAAGTTTGTCCAGGGATGGTGATGGACTTATAGGTTAACGAAGCTGTGTTGTAAATGATACACTCTTTAATCTTTAGCCAGTGCAAAGACTTCAAAGTAGGCATAACATGTGAGTACTTGGAACTACAAAAAATTGCTCGCGCAAGAGAATTCTGAACAAACTGCAACCGATGAATCTCACAGCCAGGGAGATTTAAAAACAGGGAATTGCAGTAGTCCAACTTCGATTGCACAAGAGCAGCACCAATTGTAGCAGCGGTCTCACGTGACAAATATGGACGTATTCGACGAAGATCACGGATTTGGAAGAAACATGCTTGCGAAGTTTTAGTTATGTGTTCGTGGAAGGTTAGGTGTTTATCAAGGATAACACCGAGATTTCTCACAGAAGAAACAGGTGATATTTTAATACCCGAAGATAACAAAAGAGTTTTCCCATTCAGCTTCAGAAGCCTTCAGAAGCTGTTGAGGTGTCCCGACCAACAAGAATTCAGTCTTAGATGGATTAAGTGCCAACAAATTAGCAGACATCCAAGAGGATATAGACTGAAAACTTTGTTGCAGTAGGGTTTCAGCATTAGAATAGGACTTAGGGTTGAAACAAGTGTACATTTGAGTGTCATCAGCATATAGTTCATGATCAAGAGAATGAGAAGAGATTAGAGTGCTTAGGGGTGTTGTATAGAGGTTAAAGAGGATAGGACCAAGAACGGAGCCTTGAGGCACACCATACTTTAAGTGAGAAGGCGAAGAGATGCACTCCATCACTTTCACACTAAAAGAACGATCCGTCAGGTAGGAGGAAAGAGCGAGGAAATTTGCCAGTAGAGAGAGAGAGGTTAACAATCAATGTTAATACTGGAGCAAGTATGTGAATACACTTCTTTAAAAGAGACGTTGGGATAGGATCCAAGTCACAATGTTTAGCTGGAGAGTCTAAAACTAATTTAGTAATCTCATCAATTGTAACTGGAGTGAAATTAGAAAGCTCATCTTTGGAATGATTCTCTACTGGAGTATGAGGAGTAGAGCTAGGAGCTGGAGTGATAGATTCTCTAAGATTGCTTATCTTATCTGTAAAATATTTGGAAAATTGTTCAGGCAGTGACTCCACAGGAGTAGTAGGAAGAGAAGGAGAAATAGATCTATGTAAAAGATCATTAACGGTTTTCCATAAACTCTTGACATTCACAGCCTTACTGACCAAAGAGGATTAGTACTCTTTCTTAGCATTAGCAATAGCAGTATGATAAATCTTGTGTTGCAAATTAGAAACAGTTTTCCAAAAATCTGAATGGGTATGACGCCACTTTCTTTCAGCTCTACAGCATGCAGCCTTTAGCTTTCTCAGACCAGAAGTATACCAAGGGTGTTAGATTTCTTAAGCTTCTTGATAGTTAGAGGTGCATGCTTATCAAGTAGAGATGAAAGTGTAGTGTTATACTGTTTTACTAATTCATCAAGATCATTAGCAGGAGACTTGATCAAAGTCGAATTTTCAAGATCAGAACAAAAGAGATCAAGATCAACGTTATTTACACACCTAAATGAAACAGTAGGTGAATTTTTAATAGTATCTGGCTTAACATGATTATAAGTGAATACAACAGGAAAGTGGTCTGACAGCGAGTGAGATAAAATAGTAACACTTAAAGGATCAATAGGAGAGAGACTTGGTGTAATAACAGCATCAAGTGTATGATTGTCAATATGAGTAGCAACATTCACATGTTGATCAGCATTACAAGAGGACAGCAAAGTATTAAACTGCTGAGTTAAGGTATCAAGAGGATTATCAAGGTGAATGTTGAGGTCACCTGTTATCACAAAGTCTGATTTAGAAGTAGTAAGGAAGGAGAGTAGGGTGGAAAACTCCGATAAAAAGAGAGAGAAAGGTTTGGCATAGGGGGAAGAAGATGGTGGTCGATACACTGCAACAACATGCAGGGTACATGTGCTAAATTTACCAGTGACTGAAATTGCTTCAAATGAAGAAAATTTATGACAGTCATTGCTAAGAAGGGTAAAGGGCTTCCTTAGTAGGAGAGCAACTCCACCACCCTTAGCACCAGATATCCTAGAGTCACGATTTGCAATAAACATATCATAACCTGGAGAAAGAATAGACATCAGTTCAGAAGCAGTGGGTATGGAGGATAGCCAGGTTTCACTGATAGCAAGACAGTCAAACTTGTGAGTCCCAGCCAAATCATGCAAAGCAATGATTTGGTCTGAGTTAGAGAGGGATCGGATGTTAAGAGAGCACAGAGAAATACTGCTTTGAAGAGAATTAACCGGAATTCTCGATCGAAACATGCTTACAAAACTGGCAAATCAATAATTGTAAACAATGCAGAAAGTACAATATAAATTACAATATAGTTATACACAAATTACATAAAAAATACAAATATGCAATAATTAACTAACGATCAAAACGTAAACACTATAACTTTAAAAATTTAAACACTAAAAGCAATATAAAATAACATGTAACGGATCAACTTTCAACAAAATAACTATATAGCAGATTAACAATATAACATAGAACTATGAACTAAGTTAAAAGCCAATGAACTTAATCAAGTCTAAAACTATTCACTCAAGACGCTAAATTTCATTAAAATTCTATTTATTTATTATAAATCAATAAATAAACAGTCCTGTCAACACATGACGTCACGCTTACTTACACAGTACTGTGTATAACTTGCACTTTTTCATGTTATTCTAATTGTTGTGATCATAGATATTGATGTCACTACCAACTTTAATAGTTTAAGGAGTATTTATATTTTTAACGCAGATTTGCATGTTCAATAGGAATAATTTCCTTTAAAGTATGTATTTTGAAATAAGCATAATCATTGTTATATTCTAATAATTAATTAAAGTGTGCACATATTTTTGATCCGTGGTAGCATTAAATTTACCGCAAAAGACTTATACTCGCACTCTATGCAATATATCGATAGAATTACGTTGCTTGTTGTGCTATTTTAAAATAGGATTTTTATTCTGGCTTTCTAAAAGATGTGAAGGTAGCAATGCAGAAGACATTGCAAAGCAATCAAGTGTCTTGAGAACCATTATTAGTGTAGAACCAGCAGCAAGCAATGAAGAAATTATTCTGTATTCTAGCTGTCTATATAGACCCATAAAATATTTGAACCTTGGAACCTCCGTTTGAGAGCACTCTACAAAACTATAAAGCTATTTTCAACGTCCGTTTCTATGCCACAAGTGTTCTGTAAGCTTTATTAGACTGAGTTTTGAACCAGTGGCAGATTGTTGTTTCTAGCAATTCAAAGCAATTGTTGTTGCTATCAACTCAACCACCAACTGTATACTCAATCACCAGCTGTTAAACTACACCATCAGCTGTTAAACTCAACCACCAGCTGCTAAACTCAACCACCAGCTGTAAAACTCAACCACCAGCTGTTAAACTCAATCATCAGCTGTTAAACTCAACCATCAGCTGTTAAACTCAACCATCAGCTGATAAACTCAACCACCAGCTGTTAAACTCAACCACCAGCTGTTAAACTCAACCACCAGCTGTTAAACTCAACCACCAGCTGTTAAACTCAACCACCAGCTGCTAAACTCAACCACCAGCTGGTACATTCGGTCTCCCGCCTGTGCTGTAGATATCTTGATCTGTATTGATGCAGTAAATTCTCCATCTAATTATGGCTGGAGCCAGTGGCGATGTCGGTAAGACACTCGACCGCGGATCAGTATGTGCGGGGTTCATATTCCGGGCTCTCCCGTCACTGACATCGCTTTGGAGTGAGGAAACTGACGTAAACATTAGAGAGAACCATGATCATTTATTTGTAATTGAATCAAAATATACATAAAGCGCATAAACGAGACAGAATACAAATACAACGGCCGTCAGAAAGAGCACAATTGAGCTCTATCTAGCTGACTACCGGAAACACAGAAGCATAGTAACATAGCATAAGATCGTAGAAATATTGGAGATAATAAACCATCTACTTTCCATCTAATATTAGCTTTATCTAACAGTAGCTTTACCGGCCTTTAATTATCTCGCTGATTCGAGCAGGCGGTAGAGTCGGATGAGCTGAAAAGTTTGCAGGAGAGACTGCGCGTGACTGAGAGCAGAGCGGCTGAGAGCAGGAGTCAGCTAGAGGCCGTCAGAGCCGAGCTCCGGCTCACGCAGAGAGTACGTCGTGCATTATTTAATTAATTTTTAGTTTTTAATTTTGAGTTGATTGATTGAGTGTACAACTGTACATGTTTGCTTGCGTCAATTTTTTTTTCAACACTATTTTTGTGTTTACTTGTATGCTTGTATTGTATTTGTTTCTTGTCTTGCTACCCGAGTGGTGAAATAATGCTATATGTTATTAGATCATTCAATGTAAATTCTGCTCACTGATAAATCAGATTATGATATTTAAACTATGTTACATACGATAGTTATTTGATATTGTAGTGTTTTTACTGTGTGCAATTTTATTGTATATGGCTTGTTTTACCGTAACTGTTGTAAAGTAAAGAGATGCCTTAGCATGATATACTCTATTAAACATTGAACATTACTTCAGTGACTTCTTGTTTCACTTCTTCTTTGATGACCTTGTGCTTGTATGTGTACTTATATGTGTACTTATATGTGTACATATATGTGTACTTGTATGTGTACTTTTAATAACACATAGTTCCTTCTCTCGCTCTCTCTCTCTCTCTCTCTCTCTCTCTCTCTCTCTGTCTATCTCTCTCTTTCTCTCTCTGTTTCTCTCTCTCTGTCTCTCTCTCTCTGTCTCTGTCTCTCCCTCTCTCTCTCCGTTTCTCTCTCTTTCACTCTCTCTCTCTCTCTCTCTGTCTCTCGCTGTCTCTTGGTTTCTCTCTCTCTCTCTCTCTCTACCTCTCTCTTTCAGTCGATGCATATCTTGGAAGGAATGTAAGATCAGGCGTAGAATCTTCAGACTCTTCGTTGATCATAGTGGGCTGTTAGACTACATCGGCATTGTTCTTTTGCCAAATGATATTATGGATCAGATAATCTGTGGCTATTTCACTTTAGAAATGTTTTCTGCCCAGTAAATGTTAGTCGAGCTGAGGAAGGCATAGGGGTCCACCTCATCATAAGCAGAATCCCCCAAGAGTAATGGTACATCAAAAGGAAGGTTATAGATGATTTAAAGATCCACTCGTATGTGGACATGAAGAGAAAGACGGAAGATAGAGATGAGTAGAGGCGTTATATACCATGGACCTACCAGTAGGCAGTGCACTGAGAGAGATATGTTTGTAAGTTGATGCCAATTTAATTGAGAAATGTTTTTAAATTTATTTATTATTTTTTAAAATATAAAATTGGTTGATGCCTGTGAAGGTGTTGAGTCAAGAGGTAGGGGAGGGGGTTCAGGTGCAGAGATTGATTGGTGATAGTGGTGGAGGGTGGAGGGGGAGGGCCCAGCAGATTGCCTCCCTTCAGCGCAAGGTCAACGAACTGAAGAAACTTGTGGATCAACAGAATAAATCAGCGTCTCTAGGTATGCACGTGGCTTAATAATAATAATAATAACACGCATTATAGTGAAATGATCAACCATGTTGATATCTGTCACCTTTAATACCACATGTTTAAACCGTTGGGCAATTTAGACCATTTTCCGTGTAACCAGTCCAGTGAATGTCCGAGATTTTACTCTTTGCGCGTCCGGGAATTGAACCTACGAGAGCTCAATTGACCTCCGAGTCTGTCATTTAAAACTTCATGACGTTATCATCTACACCTCTAACCATTGCGCTATTGAGACATTATGGTCATGATTTGTATTCATGGTGCTTATTGCACCTTGAATACAAATCATGTATTCATGAGTAAATGTTATGATATGATGTGCAGATAATGTGATATGATGTGTAGATGAGGTGATATGATGTGTAGATGATGTGATATGATGTGCAGATAATGTGATATGATGTGTAGATAACGTGATGTGACGTGCAGATAATGCGATATGATGTGTAGATGATGTGATATGATGTGCAGATAAAGTGATATGATGTGTAGATAACGTGATGTGATGTGTAGATAATGTGATATGATGTGTAGATAACGTGATATAATGTGTAGATAATGTGATATGATGTGTAGATAATGTGATGTGATGTGCAGATAATGCGATATGATGTGTAGATGATGTGATATGATGTGCAGATAATGTGATATGATGTGTAGATAACGTGATGTGATGTGTAGATAATGTGATATGATGTGTAGATGATGTGATATGATGTGCAGATAATGTGATATGATGTGTAGATAACGTGATGTGATGTGTAGATAATGTGATATGATGTGTAAATATTGTGATATGATGTGCAGATAATGTGATATGATGTGTAGATAACGTGATGTGATGTGCAGATAATGTGATATGATGTGTAGATAACGTGATGTGATGTACAGATAATGTGATATGATGTGTAGATGATGTGATATGATTTGTAGATGATGTGATATAATGTAAAGATAATGTGATATAATGTGTAGATGATGTGATATGATGTGTAGATGATGTGATATGATGTGTAGATAATATGATATGATGTGTAGATAATGTGATATGATGTGTAGATAATGTGATATGATGTTTAGATAATGTGATATGATGTGTAGATGATGTGCTATGATGTGTAGATGATGTGATATGATGTGTAGATGATGTGCTATGATGTGTAGATGTGTTAAGAGATTCTGGAGGTCTCACGACAAGAAGTCATCAGACGTACGAGGAGACAGACACAGTGGTAGGTTCAGTAGGACACAGAGCGGTACCTGAGAGTAATGAGAAAGGAAGAGAGGAGATAAGACGAATAGAGAGACAGAAGAAAGATAATGCTGAAGTATGTTCTTCTTTATTTAAAAGGCTGGTAAAGCTAATGTTAGCGTCAGTTTCCTCACTCGAAAGCGATTTCAGTGACGGGCGAGTCCAGGATTTGAACCCCGCACATACTGATCTGCGGTCGAGTACCTTACCGACATCGCCACTGGCTCCAGCCTATTTGATTTACTTATTTTGTGTGATTCACTTACTCTGTCCATCATAAGGTGATGTTAACGTTTTTCTCTTACAATATTTAATTGTGACTTAGTTTTACTGTGTTTTTTATTTCTCTTTTACTGCGACTTATACCAGCCAAAATCAAAGAATGAAACAAACATAATTTAGATACGGCCGCTAGCAAAGAGTTATTTAAGATTTTTCTAAGAGTTATTTAGTTGTTTAGTTGTTGTTACTGCATAATTTTAATATTTTCATTCAGAGATTGGCAATGAATCTAAAGAACTTGGAACAGCAGTATGATGACCTGAAGCAGAAGTCTGAAGCCTTGAAGGCTAGGTAGATATATTCACTTTAGACTTTAGCGTACTGTATGTTGCAGCAAGTAGTAAATCATCTTTTGTCTCGGTCTTCCTCTGCTTCTTTTCCTTTTAGTTCTTTATTCTATATTACCATTATACTTTTCATTCTTTACTTTATTATCTAGCTCTACCAACGTCAGAAAGGTTATTCGGTTGGTGAGCGCCTAGGCTCCAGAAATTTTCTACAAAAATTTAAACGAATGGAAAAGTCTCAAATAGTGGATTGGCTGGTGTTGTGGTGTAGGACAGAGAGGATTTGAGACAGTCTATTTGCATCCCGACCCTGATTAAACTGGGATTCAATGGAGGATGATGGTGATGACTTTATTATCTAGCTCTATTCTCCGTAGTAATTGCTATCTCCCAACACTACCTAAACTGAGATTAAAAAGAAAGATGATGATGACTAAATTATCTAGCTCATATTACTCTTTATTTTTACAGATATTAACTGTCTATTTGTACCACTCTCTCAAGAACTTACCTTCCTTTGTAATTTGGGGAGGGGATTTCGTGCATTCAGTTAATTTACGAAATTTTTTGGGGAGGGGATTTAGCGCACTCAGTTTAACTGCGCGTCAATTGAACGAAGTAAAGCCACGTTGCACGCGGTTAGTAAATTGTGGGCGATCACTTTGGAAGACCGAGTGTTGACAGCTTTGAATGTACATAATCCCCAGGGAGTTGGAATTTATTCATAAATCCGCGCCGGCTGCTATTGGAGCGCCAACAAAAGGCAGCGATTACTAATAACCATTGAGGGGAAAGGAGGAAATAACGATAACTGTAAAAACGGCAACTAAGAAAGGAAACATTGTAAACACATGTGGTATATCATGTGTGTAACTATACGGAATAATGGTAGAAAAATATATAAAGAAATTTGTTGAGTCCAAGTAATCTTAACCGCTTGCCTCGTTGTTTAGGAACAAGATCCTATCTGAAGACTGTAAGATGTTCAGAGGACAGGTGGCGACACTGAGAGAGAAAGGTCAACATGACGATGAGCTCATATCTGCTCTGCTGGTCTGAGATCAATTTACTTGTTTACTTGCTTATTCGTGTATTCTTATTTTACTCATGTTGTGTGCGGGTTGATGAAGAATAGACAAACAGTGATTTGCTTTGCACGTGTTTTAAATGGCGACAAAGCGGTAAGATTCAAATCAACGTCAGAAAGGGCATTCAGCTGGTGAGAGGCTAGGCTCTTGCAATTTGAAACAAATTTTTCTAATCCCGATCCGAGCTAAACTTGGATTCAAAAATATAGATTCTTCTTCTTCTTTTCTCTGCGTGACGTCACTTTGTGGACTCCAGAGCAGCCTCTTTTACCTTCTGTCTCCACTGATACCGGTCCTGGGCAAGATCATAGACATCACTCTGTGCTAGGTTATATCTAGTATCTATTTGTTCTATATCTTTATTATATTGTTTAATTAAAGTATATTTATTTCCCATACCTAGTTTCATTTTATTATTTGTTATTCTATAATCTAGAGCTTTTCTTACTGGAGTATTTTCATCCAATCTTAGCATATGTCCTATCCAACTGAGTCTTTTGAATTTTATTAATTCACTCCATGGTTTTTCTTGTGTTCTATCATATAGGTCCATATTGCTAATTATGTGTGGGTACTTTATATTTAATATGATTCCCAATAGTTTTATTTGAAATATATCTATATTACTTTCCATGCTTTTAGTTATTATCCATAATTCACTATATATAAAGATAGATTGATCCACTGATTGATTGATTGATTTATTGATTGATTCATTCATTCATTCGTTTACTGATTCTTTCATTGATGCATGTATATCGCGCAGAAGCAGCATGCGGAGTTGAAGCAAGCAGTGGAGGCGGGGGCTTTGAAGACTAATACTAATGTTAACAACAAGACAGCTGCTGATGTTAAAGTAAAGCAGAAAGAAAGAGAAGAGAAGGAACAGCCTAAAACCATCGTGGTAGAGAAGAAAGCCGAGATAATTACACAATTACAGAGCAATACGAAGGTATTTTAGTTAACTTGATCAATATATAATAGCATACTACAGTATTCGCTGTACTTTGAGAAGAAGGATAAATTTAACAATTGCATTTAAAAAGCTGGTAAGCTAAGGTTAACGTCAGTTTCCTCACTCGAAAGCGATATCAGTGACGGGCGAGCTCAGGATTTGAACCCCGCACATACTGATCCGCGGTCGAGAGTCTTACCGACTTCGCCATTGGCTCCAGCCAAAACCATAGAAAACCACAAAAATAAATTTAAAACCACAGAATCCTTTGCACTATTTCAGTAACAAGAAATCTGCTAGCAATTAATGTAACAGGAGTCAGTTACAGACAGAAGTAAATGTATACTTTGAGTACGAAGAGCTAATACTATTGCGCAGTCTTCAAAAGATTTTATTTGTTAGGTGGTGTGTGTTAAACACTGATAGCAAAATCTAATTGTAATACATCGATTGTGGCATTATACGTCCACGCCACTTGACCTTCACTGTCCATTCAGCGCTACAGTGGCACTGAGCTTAGAGCAGCAGTTTATAAATATACTTATCGACTGATTGATTGAATTATTGATTGATTGACTGATTGATTAATTGACTGACTGATTGATTATAAGAATGAAGCGGCAGCAGTGGCTGGTCGTGCGAGCAGTGGACGCAGCAGTGTGACGTCAGTCGTGACGTGTACAGATGAGCAGAACAAGAATAAGATTGTAGATGATCTCTTATCATCAGCATCCAGTCAGCAGTTTGATCAGTCAAGTACAGAGAGGATTCGGTCGAGGTATTATAATAAATCAAAATAATAATGATTTAACGTCCGTTTCCTCATCCAGGGACGATGTCAGGGACGTCCCAAACAGCACACATCACTACAGATCAATTCACCCAGACCAATCTGCAAAAGAAATGTGCTGAGGAGAAGTAAGGTCCTAAGGTATTGTGCAGTGTGAGTTCCCACAACACACTCCTCCTAGTATTGTTAAAATACTGCATGCTTAAAGAGCCATAATGAGACTAGTCAAAAACTCAACTTCTGGTCTTAAGAATTTCTCACATTTTGTGGTCAATAAGTGAGAATTTCTGAACATCATTGAAATTTTCATTGGTTGGAAAGATGATGAGATGATGATGATGAAGACGACAATGATGATGACGATGATGATGATTATAGTGGTGGTGGTGGTGGTTGTGACGGCGACGGTGGTGGTAATGATGACGATGATGATGATGATGATGACAACGATTATGATGATGATGACGATGATGATGATGATGACAACGATTATGATGATGATGATGATGATGATGATGATGATGATGATGATGGTGATGATGATGATGATGCTGACGATGTTGATGATGATGCTGACGATGATGCTGATGATGATGATATGATGATGATGATGGTGATGATGATGATGATGATGATGATGATGATGATGATGATGATATGATGATGATGATGATGACGATGATGTTGATGATGATGATGATGATGATGATGACGATGATGGTGACGATGATGATGATGACGATGATGATGATGACGATGATGGTGATGGTGATAATGATGATGATGATGACGATGATGATGATGATGACGATGATGGTGACGATAATGATGATGACGATGATGATGATGACGATGATGGTGATGGTGATAATGATGATGATGATGACGATGATGATGATGATAATGATGATGATGACGATGATGATGATGATGTTTACAGTAATCGTGAGGCTGAGCTCAGTTCTGCTGAAGGCAGAGTTCGATACGGCGAGTTACTTGTGCTCTATGAAGCCGCTACAGTTGAGAGAGATAGGCTGGTCGAATTCAGTAAAGTGCTTCAAGCAAGGTTTGCAAACATACACATTATATACACATTATAATACACATTATAATACGCATTATCTTTTTTAATGATAGAAAAGTCTTAGGCAAGAAACAAATCAAAGCATGCAAACAAAATCTCTAGCATACCGTCGTCTGATAGGTCAATATGTAAATTCTTGACTATTGTTTCTCTCCTTAGTGAGCATACCTTATCTTCAACAAGTTGATTCATCGTACAGTATATATCCCTATCATGCATTGATGCTTAATTAACTTGAGATATATCTTATTCAATAACGAACATGGCTAATGGTGGAATATGAAAACGAATAATATAAAATTAATAAAAGTATAGTAATAGTTAATAGTATAATAATAGTTTAATGAATGTTACCGTGTTTTGTCCGGGGTGCTTATAGAAGGGACCAACCGTGTACTGCGCGTATCGTAAAAGGCGACATAAAAAGATCCAAACCAAAAAAAAACAAGATCCAAACCAATTTCAGAAATGGCACTCGGTTGGTGAGCGCCTAGGCTCCAGAAATTGCTACAAAATGTAAACGAATGGAATGGTATGGGCTTATTGTGATTGGTGTGGGACAGAGAGGATTGGAGAATGTCTACTCGTATCCCGAACCTGGGATTCTAGAGAAGATAATGATGACGATGAATAGTTAAATGAATGAATACGAGAAATTACTTATGCTGTTTTAATTTTAAATAATATTGAAAATATATTCTGATGGATGGAATATATACTGAGGTATGTATGGAAGTGTACAATACAGGTATTTGGCCAGACGACTTTACCAAGTCAGTGATGATCCCGATTCCCAAAAAAGCGAATGCTGTGGAGTGTTCGGATTACAGAACAATCAGCTTAATACTTCATGCATCGAAGATCTTATTAAAGATAGTAAATAATCGCATTCAGTCGAAAGCAGAGATGATACTGAGCGTGACACAATTTGGTTTTAGGAAAGGATGCGGCACAAGAGAAGCAATAGGGGTAATGCGGGTTCTTTGCGAAAGAAGCTTAAAATATGGAAATGACGTTTTTGTATGCTTTGTAGACTTCGAGAAGGCCTTTGACAGGATTGATTGGATAACGATGATGAATATCTTAAAAAGAATAGTAATTGACTGGAGAGATAGAAGACTAATTTTGAACTTGTACATGAATCAAAGAGCAGTAATCAAAATTCAACAAGAATACTCAGAAGAAGGCGAAATAGGACGTGGAGTAAGACAAGGTTGTAGCATTTCGCCGCTGCTGTTTAACATTTACGCTGAGGCAATGATGGAGGAAGCCATGGAAGACTTGGAAGAAGGAATAAAAGTAGGAGGAAATTGTTACAAGATGTACGATTTGCAGATGACCAAGGAATGGTAGCGGGCAGCGAGATTGGACTGCAGAAGATAATGGATAGGCTGAATGAAACGGCATTGAGATATGGCATGAAGATTAATATAAAAAGACCAAGGTTTGGGAGTGTCCAATAATAAAGGTGAAGTTAATATCACAATAAATGGTACGAAATTGGAACAGGTAAGGAGTTTCAAATATTTGGGTCATACTATAGCCGATGACGGGAAGTGTGAGACTGAAATATGCAGTAGGATTGCACAAGCAAAAGCGGCCTTTGGTAATAGAAAGGAACTATTAACAAAAAGTCTGAAGAAAGATGCAAAGATAAAGATAGTGAAAACTTTGGTTTGGACCACGCTATTGTATGGATGTGAAACATGGACCTTAAGGAAGGAAGATATTAAGAAACTGGAGGCATTGGAAATGTGGATTTGGAGAAGAATGGAGAGGATTAGTTGGACACAAAAGGCTACAAATGAGGAAGTTCTAGGAGAGTTGGTATAGATAGACAGTTGATGAATGTACTAAGAAATAGGAAGAAGAGTTGAATAGGACACATTCTAAGGGCGGAAGGTCTATTAAAAGAGGTCATAGAAGGTAGAATGGAAGGAAACAGAGGCAGGGGCAGGCCGAGATTAGATATGTTAGATGATTTAAAGACCCACTCATATGTGAAAATGAAGAGGACGGCGGAAGACTGAGAAGAGTGGAGGCGTTATACCTGCCAGTAGGCAGTGCACTAAGAGAGAGAGCTTCTGATGGCTATTCTTTTACTGTATCATAATTTGTATTTTCCCCGTGTTGTGTCCTGGCTGCTGAAGAATAGACCAGCCGTGGACTTCACGTATTGTGGAAGGAGATTAAGCCCTATGCTCCAAACCAACGTCAAATAGCATTCGGTTGATGAGCGCCTAGGCTCCAGAGAAATTGTAAAACTTCTAGTCTTGTTCCTAGTCTAACTGGGATTCAAGGGAATACGATGATGATAAAAAAACTAAGGTTTACGTCAGTTTTCTCACTCAAAAGCGATGTCAGTGACGGGCGAGCCCAGGATTAGAACCCCGCACCTACTGATCCACGATCGAGATCTTACCGACTTAGCCACTGGCTAAAGCCATCACATCGGGATAATGATGTATTATTATTTATGCTTGTCCCATGAGTCATGTCCGTCATAGAACTTGAATGAGAAAGCAAGAGACAACTGTGTAGATGTGACATTAAAGTAAAGTAAGCAGTCATTATAGTGAAATGATCAACTTTGTTGATATCTATCACTTTTAATACCACATGTTCGGCTATTTAAACCATTTTCCGTATAACCAGTCGAGTGAATATCCGAGATTTTACTCTCAGATGAGCGCGGCTGGGATTCGAATCCACGAGGGTTCAATTCACCTCAGGATCAGTCATTTATAGTTTTAAACCATAGATATAAAAGAAGAAGATACACCACAGCCAATAAAATGATGGCGCATTTTCACTCACTTCCGGTTCGATAATAGCTCACTGAAAGCCTATTAAATGCAATTAAACATAGATAATTATTAACAAGAGTTTCATCAAAATTTGATTTAAACAAAAGAGTTTATTTGTTACCATGGTACTATATTGCAATTCTTGTTACTGAATCTTCTAGTTCTCTCTAATACTTCGTTGATTTAAAGTTTTCATGACGTTACCCCTACGCTATTGTTGTGTGGTATAGACGCTGTGTGGTATAGACGAGTTACAATATAATCGGTAGGTTGTAGTGTGTTTAACGTCAAGGTTCAGAAGCACAAGGCTTCTCTTCAAAACGACTCGATACACTCGAGCTACCGTCAAAAAGATTTATGTAATACGTTTTATTACAACAATATAATAGGGTATAATAATAGGATATTATATGTGGTGTAGGATAGAGGAGTTGACTCTAAGACTGGTGGAATCAGAGAGCGTGACAGTAGAGCAGAGGCGTAGGAATGCGCTGCTGGAGAAACAGGTCGAGAGTTCAAAGCTCAGCTCAGTCTCTCATCAGCCAGGCAAGAGAAGAGAGAGCTCAGTAGTGAGAGATCAGACTATTAGCGCTGATCAAGCTCTGCAGGATCTACAACTCAAGTCTGTTCTTAACTATGTGTATATATATATATATATATATATATATATATATATATATATATATATATATATATATGTTGTAGTAGATGGGTGTCTTACGACAGTTTCGGCGTGAGCCATGTTGTTGTGCAATTTGATCTTTTATCCGAGCTTTCGTGGAAGTAGATCACTTTCCATTATGTACTCAAGCTAATGAACATTTCAAATGATAACCTTTGCCTGTGACTTCCTTAAAGTAATTGGAAACATTAGCGTTACTTCTTAGCTCTATTTATTAGTCTACATGTATACTTGGTCTCAAGTAATTATGTGCGTCTGTAGGACAGTATATAAACAGCATGCACGTTAGTTTAGGGTTCTTCGTCCTTAGTTCTTCGTCTGTTGGTTCTTCTTAGTAGTTCAAATGTCTTAGTTCATGTTCTTCTTTCTTTCTATTATATCCATGTACCTCGTATAATTATGTTCCTCGTTTAATTATTTTCTATTTTTCTTTCTGTTGATTGTTTATGTGTCAGTAGGTACCTTAATACCTAATTGTTATGAATAACTAAGTAATATTTGTAAAATGAATGTAATTACCAATTTACTATAAATGAAAATACATCATCGCTTGAAATAGTATGTTGTATTTTAAACCTAGCTTTTGCTTTTGACTTCGTACTCTTTTGATGGTTGAGTTGATAGCATTGTTGTCTAATAAGCAAGGCCTCAGTTCGAAACTTGACATATCTCTGAGAGTATGCACTCGATCGCATGCAGGCTTTATAGCCAATGTTAGAATTCCCGATTAATTTGAGGTTAGACCCATTTCAAAATAAATTTAGACATTCGATGCCCTGCCCATGTTAATAATGGAAGATATGTTAAGACCCAGGGAAAATAGTGCTTTATAGGCAATCTCTGCCCCATTTGTCTTTTTAAGAATTACAGCTCTGTCCCGTGTGTTAGTCAGTGTAATCTTGCGCAGTGATATTAACATAATATCACGCAGTGATTTCAGCCACTGGCTCCAGCCAGTGGCGAAGTCGGATACTCGAATGCGGATCAGTATGTGCGGGGTTCAAATCTTGGGCTCGCCCGTCACTGACATCGCTTTCAAGTGAGGAAACTGACGTTAACATTAACCTTATCAGCTTTTAAATGTTATCAATGTTATCATTTCAGATTGGACATAAAGTCTGATGATAACTTGGCTCTGAGAGCGGCTCTGCAGTCCACGCTGAAAGCAAAGGAAGACGACTTGAGATACTTTATGAATCTTATTGCTGAGAATAAACAGATCTTCCAACAATCTCTCAAACACTTTAGAGATAATTTAACAAACGATTAATTGATCGCATTATACAGTATTTAAGTCTCCTCGTGTTGTGTCCGGGTTGTTTGAAGAATTGACCAATCGGTGACTGCACGTGTCGTAGAAGGCTACTAAAGCAATTAGATCCATACCAACGTCGGAAAGAGCATTCGGTTGGTGAGCGCCTGGGCTCCAGAAATTGCTACAAAAATGTAAGCTAATGGAAATGTGTCAAATAGGGAATTGACTGATGGATGAGGTGATGTAGCACAGTGAGGATTTGAGACAGTGTATTCGTATCCCGACCCTGGTTAAACTAGGATTCAAGGGAAGATGATGATGATGATGATGATGATGATTATGCTATGGTTAGGTACTAGTACTGCACGTTGTTATATACAGGTCTGTAGAATAACGTTATATCAGTGTCTATTTAGCTGTGTTGGGATCTGCCATTTGACAGAACACAAGATAAGGAGACAGATAACTAAGCCTGTTTAATAGCAGGCTTAGTTAATATAATATATTATATTTCACTAGTCTGGTCTGATCCCGTATTGTGTTCGAGACACTGAAGAATAGAACAGTTGTAAGTTGCACGTGTCCTAAGAGGCGACGGAGCAAGAACTGAGGAAGGCGACGGGAAACCACCTGAACATCCGTTTTCGCAAGCCATAGGTACATGTATGGATTAGGCATAGCCTTTTTGAAGAGATTAACTTGTTGATATGTGAAAGCAGACTCTGAGTACATAGTAATATACATAGTCAGTTCATTGGACCAGCCACTTGGCAGAACACCAGAGAGAGAGAGAGAGAGAGAGAGAGAGAGATATTTAAACTATGTTGAATTAGGCATAGGCCTACCATGTAATGATGCCTTGCATCTTTCAAGTTTGAAATTAAAGCAGCATTACTGTAATGCTACGATTTATAAATAATCACTGTATCACGTTATAACATAATTATAATTTAAGCATTGCAACATCTGCCTCTGTAAAGCGTTCTAGAAGATCTGTAAAGTGTTCTAGAAGATCTATAAAGTATTCTAGAAGATCTATAAAGTGTTCTAGAAGATCTATAAAGTGTTCCAGAAGATCTATAAAGTGTTCTCGAATATCAGTATGGAGCATGACGCTGCTTTGCAGATTGTCGTTGCTACGATTAGCCTTGGATGCTATGATGTAATTATCCTCGAATATATTGCTTTAATTAAATATGATATTTCAATAATAAAAATATACATTTTCTATATTCATAAACATGCCAAGAAAAGGAAAGATAAGTTGGATGGGACCATGGGTTATAAGGGGTCATGGGTTGCTGACATATGTTGTACTGTGAACAACATATGCAAGGGAAAAGAGTTAGAGGTTGACAGAGACATGACTTAATGATAACAAATTCCTATGATATGATGATGATAGCATATTCGTATTTAATTATAACAAATCTGGAGATGAAAAGGAATTCGGAGCCTGAGGATATACTTGTCTTGAAGAGTTATATGCCATGGACCTGCCGTTAAGCTGTGCTCTAAAAGAGAGAGATTATATGGCATAATTGAGTCACATAGTGAACATATAAAATCTGATTAATAGAAGTCAAGGAATTCTTTCTTTTCCAGAATTTCCTACTCTGGCATGAAGTACATCTAGTCCTCGAAAACCAAAAGTGTCTAAAACAATCAAAAATAATTCGAATTAACTTGTACGTCAATTTTGTACTATTGGAATACTATAGGGGAATATACAGCAGAGTTTAGAACCTTGCACCTTGAGCTCATTAGGTAAATGTGCCACAATTTCGTTACTTTAAATTTATCACTATCCAAAATGAAAAAATGAAACTTTGATAGCTGCTGTAATTATATTTTACCGATTAGATGGTCGTCCCTAGTGAAAAAATGAGAACCATAGGTTCGAATCCCGCCGGACCGGCTCTGATTATAAAATTAAAAAGGGTTAACGTCCGTTTCTTCATACAAGGATGATGTGAAGGACGTCATTATGTCCCTTGTGATAGGGAAACAGACACTAAACTTTATATTATTAAATTCCACTGACGTAGAAATTTAGCAGAGATAGGAGTGGAGAATCACTTCAAAGACACTTTGAAACCGAAAGCTGTAGCATTACAAAGTGAAAGTACGATATTAGAGTTGATCAGTCTTCACACAATCTTATCAGAAGTTATCAGTTGTCATACGTACTGACCTTATCAGTTGTCATAAAAAGTAAACGCGCACTATAGTTAAATGATTAACTATGTTGATATCTATCACTTTTTAATACCACATGTTTAAACCGTTAGGCAATTTAGACCATTTTCCGTGTAACCAGTCCAGTCAATGTCCGAGATTTTACTCTCAGATCAGCGCGGCTGGGATTCGAACCCACGAGGGTTCAATTCACCTCAGGATCTGTCATTTAAAACTTCATGACGTTATCCCCTACGCTATTAAGACATACGTACTGACTTTATCAGAGTTTATCAGTTTACATACAAATCTTATCAGAGTTATCACTCCTCATGCAGAGCTTATCATAGTGTATCAGTCCTTACACAAACCTTATCAGAGTTTATCAGTTCTTATACAAATCTTATCAGAGTTTATCAATTCATATACAGACCTTTTCAGCTCTGATCGCGACGTCATCAGATACGAGATACTCGCCGCCACATCTGTAGCAGCGAATACAGGTGAGCGGACAACAACAACAACAGTTGTCAGCCACTGAGTAGATCAACCCGTGGTCAACCAGCTTCTCGTCACTGGACCGTCCTGTAAGTGAGCAACAACAACATCTAGTGAGCAACAACAACATCTAGTGAGCAACAACAACAACAGTTGTCAGCCACTGAGTAGATCTGCCCGTGGTCCACCAGCTTCTCCTCACTGGACCGTCCTGTAAGAGCAACAACAACAACATCTAGTGAGCAACAATGACATCTAGTGAGCAACAATCAATTAATCAATCACTAAGAATTAAACGTCTGGTTCCTCGCCATAAGGCAATGTCAGGGACGTCTCTTGCAGACACGGCACAAATAGGCGCCAAAGCACCACACGATGACGACTGAGTACACAGAAACCACAAGAGAAAGCGAGATCAAAACAGTGCAAGTCCAAGATCCAAGGCAAGCGGGTCAAAATTTCAACCTATGGCGGAAAGAGATGAGTTTTAGCTGGCCAAGGAAAGTACCAGTAAAATTACAAGATCGAAGGTCTTGTGGCAGTGAGTCCATATTGTGGGAGCAGAAAACATGAAGGAGCGTCTGCCCATGGCAGATTTAATATTTGGTACGGTGAGAAGGTTTTTACTAGAGGAACGAAGACTACGAGAGGGTTGATAGATGGATAAAAGATCAGATAGATTGGATGGTTTACCATAATTTAAACTTTTGAAGGTTAAGGAAGCTATCTTGGATTTTATACGTTCGGATATTGGTAGCCAGTGCAGCTTCTTAAGAAGAGGAGAGGTGTGAGATTTGAGTATTTTTACATTAAAGACGACTCGAGAAAGAGAATTTTGAACGCGTTGAAGACGAATTAGAGAGGTCTTTTGGAGATCATTCAGCAGGGAGTTACAGTAATCAAGTTTAGAATGGACAAACGCATTAGCTAAAGTTAGCTTGCTTAGCAAGCCCATTAGCTATTAGCAACAACAGCATCTAGTGAGCAAGAACAACAATCGAGTGTGCAACAACAACAATCGAGTGTGCAACAACAACAATCTAGTGTAAAATAACAACAATTTAGTGAGCAACAACAACAATCGAGTGTGCAACAACAACAATCTAGTGTGCAATAACAACAATCTAGTGTACAACAACAACAATACAGTGAGCAACAACAACAATACAGTAAGCAACAACAATACAGTGTGCAGCAACAACAATATAGTGTGCAAGTTATTCGCATAATTAATATCATCAGGTCGATTTCAAAAGAAGTCAGAGAAGAGGTGAAAGATGGTCATTTAAATTTGTTTAATCTTTCAATGGATCAATAAGAATTTAACGTCCGGTTCCTCGTCATAAGGCAATGTCAGGGACGTCTCAAGCAGACACTGCATCAGCAGACACTGCATCAGCAGACGTCAACGAACCGCACGATGTCGACTGAGTATACAAAATCGCAAGAGAGGGAAAGAGAGAGAGAGAGAGAGAGAGCGATAAAAAAACTGCAAATCTAAAATCCGAGGCAAGAGAGTCAGAATATATTAATTGACCTATGATCAAAAGAGAGGTTTTAGCTTTCTCTTCAAATTTAGTTGTATTAGAAAGAGAAAGATTGTGCGTCTGCAAACTTTTCCAGAATCATTTGCTGTCCTCTAAAAGAAGTTAAAGGAGTTTTCTTTAGCAAGCAACCGCATAAAATAACTTAAATCATTCTGCCAGATAAGACGACCAAAATTAATTTCACACTCAAATAGACTACCCCTGTTATTCAGTTATCTAATGCTATGATTAGGTTATCTAATGTCATAATTAAAATATCTATTCATCATCATCTTCCCTTGAATCCCAGTTTACATGTAGCTTGGTTCGGGACACGAATAGACCTTCACTTTTCCATTAGTTTTAGAAAATGTTATAACAATTTCTTTTCATTTGCTGCACGATAATACGTTACGATATCTCTAAATTTAAAAAAAATGGTTAGCTACATAATTTGATCATTTATCTCTCGTATAATATAGAATGTACACTACTGTTCATGTAGGCCTACTATACTTTTTCGGAATATTAAGTGCCACATGTGGTCCTTTATTTCCGTTCATGCGCTCTAACTGGTTATAGCAAATGACAATTGCAATATGCGTATGATAAATAAATAACTAGTATGCGAATTCTATATTGGGACCTATGATTAGTTCGTCTACGAATAGAACCTCAATGACCTTCAGGATCGAATCATTTTTTAATTTTTTGACGCTACCAGATGCACAATCGGTTATAGTCTTTGTTGTAGTATAGGCAGTTGTCAGATTGTTATAAACTAAAGGAACAGATAATTCTTCTCCCTATCTAGTGTTTTGCCAAGTGGCAGGTCCAAGGTACATATTTGAAATTATATTCTGCTTTCACGCTCTATAAAGAGCACTCCATCGATTAACGAGTCAATCCTTTCACAGAATGTTATGCCTTATCTACATCGTAATGTAGCTAATATATTGGGAATTTATGACTTCTGAGGTAGTACCCGTTGCCGTCCTCAGTTCTTGCTTAGTCGTCTCTGACGACAGGTAGTTTAGGTTGATCTATTGACTCGGACATAACACTAAAAATATAAAAAATAAAAATTATAATTATAATTAACGAAATGATAAAGTTAACCCTACAGGATTTACTTGTGTGAGTGCAGAGTACAAACCTTTAGTGTAACGCTCGTAAGCTTTGTATAGTAGAGACACGACGATGCCGACAATGAGGCAGATGCCGTGACCTATGGTCCCGTACCAAGAGTACGCCACGTCGTAGATATCCAGATAGTCGTGTGGGGGCACCACACTACACAGTACAAGATATATATATATATATATATATATATATATATATATATATATACATATTATGTGAAAATGAAGAGTGGAGGCGTTATGTACCATGGACCTGCCAGTAGTGCACTAAAAGATATATATATATATATATATATATATATATATATATATATACGTATAATATATATATATATATATATATATATATATATATATATATATATGAAGCTACATGTAGGTTTAGGCCTTTCTAGATATCGCAAAATTACTATAGGCCTACCGACAGAAATCATAATGTTAGAATGGAATTCTTCGCCTCCCGTTTATCAGGTAAGTAGGCTAGATAGAATAAAGAAAAACAATTAATTAATTTTATATTAATATATTAATAAAGATCTTTCGTATACTATTAACACATCCATACAACCAGTACAAATATTTACTAACTTAAAGTTGTCTGTCAGGAGTTGCCCGTCTATTATTTCATAATAATAATAATAATAATAATAGTAATAATAATTAAGGTTTAACGTCCGTTTCCTAATCCAGTGATGATGTCAGGGACGTCCCCAACTTAATTACTACCTTGTCTTTATCGTACTTTTATTATGCACTTCAAGTTTGACACTAACCACTTTAAGATCCCATTGAGTCCGCAGCATAGGAAGGCTAATTGGGTGCTTTAAATATACAGTGTATAAGTCTATATTGTAATGAATTTATATATTTTCTGCTACCCTGTTTTAATGGATTGTTAAGTAATAGAATTCCTACAAGCTGCTTTTACTAGTACATGAACATATACACACGTGCAAGGTTCATTACGTACAATTTTACAGCTACGCTGCTCCACTAGCAGAGTTATTAGCATAACATAACAATAATTTGAGTGCTACTGAGAGAGATATGTGTTTATTTCAGCATCAACACCAAATCACTGACAAATGCAAACAGAAATAAACATTTACATGAAAAAAATAAATAAAAAATATTCCCAGGAACACAGTGTGTCAAACAGTCTATAAACACCAGAACAACGGCCGTCAGGGAAGATGATACACATCTAGCTACTGTCACCCACGACAGCATCTATCACTATACAGACGAACCCAAGTCGGTAAGCAAAAAGAAGGTCTAGAACGGTATAAGTTCCATAATCCAGAAAATCAGTCCAAAGATAATAAGTCCAAAGATAAAAGGAATTAATTAAAAGGATCAACAGAGAAGGCCAACATATCAACAACGACCGAGGGATTTAGCGCACTTGGTTTAATTGCGCCTCAATAGTCGAATCTAAGAAACGTTGGCCTCGGTTAATATATGATTGGGTGACCACCGCTGAAGACCGAGCTTGACAACTTAGAATGAAAAGTTCCTAGGGTGTTTGAAGGTTATTCTTAAATCGGCTCCAGATGCAATTGATGCGTCTGTAAAAGACAGTGATTGCTAATAACCATGGAGAGAAGGAGGAAATAGGCCTTAAACAAGCATCTGTGCTTCCTGATCCAGTGTGCCGTTATGTTATGTTCAACAATTGCTGTATCTTTTGAGACTTTTCTATCTCTATTGTGTGAAATGATTGAATCATTTAAATAATATAAAAAACAGAAGGATAAAAATAATAAAAGAATCAGCATAACGGCAGGATGCTCACAGTTTTCTCTGAATCTCTTTCGCACTAAAATAGACTACAGACTTAGTTCTTCAGCATACACGTGTATTTATGTACTTAATCGTGATGTACTTAAGAGGTTATAGAACGAAGGATGAAAGCAAGAATGAAAAGGAAGAAAGTTAGGACGAGACCGCGACATGGGATTCTAGGTAATTTGATAATGCAATCGAATATGGATCATCATCATCAACACCTTCCCTTAAATCCCAGTTCAACTAGAGTCGGAATACGAATAGACTGTCTCAAATCCTCTCTGTCCTACATCATATTTGAGACTTTTCCATTCGTTTAAATTTTTGTGGCAAATTATGGAGCCGAGGCGCTCTGTAATTAATGAAGCAATCGAATATGGATATTAAAATAAAAATAGAGGTCAATATTATGATGAGGAAGTATGTGTCCTGTACCTGTTAGTAAACAGTACTTTGAGAGAGTGTGAGATTGCAATTAATATCATACACTGGCAGAGTGACTGTGGCGTTGTTGCAGATGCCCACAGGCAGAGTGACGACTGTATCAGCATAGACAATGTTACCAACACAAATCCACAGGCCCACTATGAGACCAGTCACCATACCACTAATAGCTCCCTGTGTAAGTGTAGCATCAATCAATCAATCAACCAATCAATCAACCAATCAATCAACCAATCAATTAAAAGAACAATTGATCAGTTAATCAGTCAGTCAATCAATTATATCAATCAACAAAAAAGCGATCACTCAATCAATCAATCAATCACTCACTAACTCAGTCAATCACTCAATCAATCCATGGGTCAATCAATTAATCATGCAAATAATCAATCAAACAATCAATCCATTAAATTTTCGATCACTCAATCAATCAATCAAACAATTGATCATCTCTGAATTACAGATATAAAACGTCGATCTGAATAAATTTCTAAGGATATGCTAGCAGGCAACGGGATATGAGGATATGAGGAAGGCAACGGGAAACCACCTCAGAAGCCATATTTTTTTCCCAAGCTATAGGCTACATAAGGTATGGATAAGGCATAGACTTTGTGAAGGGATTAACTTGTAGATCTAAGGAGTGCTCTTATGGATCGAGAAAACATACTTTGAGTATGAATATGTACCTTGAACCTGGCACTTGGCAGCGCACTGAAGAGAAGAGAGAAGAGATGCTAGAAGGATGAGGTTAAGTCAAGTAGTCTAAGGCCGCAAGTAATACCAATAGAAGGTATAAACAGTGATAGAGATAGAGACATGTAGAGTTAGAGACAGAGACAGAGACAGCAAGAGATAGAGATAGATAAGAGAAAAAAGAGAAGTAAAGAGTAGAGAGATGGATTACATAGCATTTATACCTTATACATTTATTTGATCATTCAAATATTCAAATATACTTCAATCATTCAAATTAGCAAATACACAGAAATTCCATGATACAAATTAGCAAAACCGTTTATCAAAAAGGTAAACTTTATACCGCTTAGAAAACTTAGTTATAGATTTAGCATTGCGTATGTCAGGGGATATTAGGATAGAGATAAAAAAGAGAAGAGAAGAAAAGAGAAGAAGAGAGATAAAAGTTAAGGTAAAGCTAATGTTAACGACAGTTCCTCACTCGAAAGCGATGTCAGTGACTGGCGAGCCCAGGATTTGAACCCTACACATACTGATCCGCGGTTGAGTGTCTTAACGACTTCACCACTGGCTCCAGCCAATATATATATATATATATATATATATATATATATATATATATATATATATAATAAAATATATTGATTAATAATGGATTACTTAGCAGTTATACTAGTCCTACCCAAGCATTGCAGAAAGGAAAGAGAAATCCCATGGTGAACACGCCAGCCAGAGGTCCTCCTATCACTCCCCAGATTGTATTTGTCGCCTGCACCAACTTAGACGTGAATTTATCGGCAGCGAAAGATAACCCGATTGTTAGAACTCCAAAGAATAAAACTGAAACACACAGAAAGTTCTGGTCATTGCACATTTTCTCGTCTCTATCTTCACATTGTGTTCTGCCAGGTGGCAGTTCCAAGGCAGACATTCTAACACAGAGGCCAAGCCTTTAGGCTTTAGCCACTTCTAATGCAGCCTTTACCTTGAAACAATAGAAAACCGATTTTGGGGAGGGGATTTAGCGCACACGGTTACGCTGCGCGTCAATTGCACCTAGTAAAGTTACGTTGCTCGCGGTTAATAGTGTTTGGGCGACCACTTTGGAAGACCAATTGTGGCAGCTTTTAATGTAAATAATCCTCATGTTGTTGAAGGTTATTCTTAAATCCGCGCCGGCTAGTATTGGAGCGCCAACCAAAGGCAAAGGTTACTAATAACCATTGAGAAGAAAAGAAGGAAATAACGAAAATTACAAAAGCATCAACTAAGAAAGGGAACTGGTGCACATGCAGTATGCATGTGTGCAACTAAATGGAATAAAAATTAAAAAACCTGCTTTAGTATACTGATATGTAGTATAATGACGTCCTGACATCATCCTTGTATGACGAAACGGACGTTAAATCGTTATTATTATTATTACTGAGACTGAGTGGCCCACAATTAATACTGGGCAAATAGAATGAGTGAACTTTGCGCAACGTTGCAGGTATTTCAATGGAGACACAAATAAATGTACACATAAACCGCTCCTTATTGATCTGTAAAGAATATATGAATTGAAAGAGCACATAAAGCATATTATAGTGGCATAGACACACTTTGATATGCTCAAATGTCTCTGGTTCAGAGAGTAACTCATTAAGTTCATCGAGTGCACATAAATGGATAGTCTATATGAAAAAAGTTAATAAACAGAAAAATTATCAAAAAATACATATAGACCATAGGTACACACACTCGGTGCTTTACTTCGTTTTTCTTAAGTCAACTGGGCAGTATAAAATAATAATAAATAATAGAAAAATAATAAATAGCATAAAATAATACTGTATTATACTGAATGACACTGTAAAGTAGTATAATAATAATACTAAATGTATAAAATAATAAATAATAAAATAACAATATAAAAAATAATATAATAAAACTGTGTTATACTGTATTATACTGTATGATACTGTCAAATTATATTGTATTTTATACTTGAATTTTTAAAACCTGCAGCTGATTAATGTTACCTATTATGATGGCTATGATCTTTTTCGATCTGTCACTCAGTTTTTTGTTGACAGTTAATAGTAGACCGGGAGCTATGAAGTCCTCGAGTACAACGGCTGATAGAGAGTTGATGACTGACGACACTGAACTGATAACACATAACACACATAACTGATAACACATAGTCTAACTGATAACACCCATATGTACAATATCTGAAAACATTACACTTGTAAATTTACATATCTCTCTCAGATGTTCTGCCAAGTGGCAGAGCCAAGGTGCCTGGTACTTATTCATTGACGTCCCTGACATTGCCTTATGGCGAGGAACCGGACGTTTAATCCTTATTGATGTTTCTCAGAGACTGCTTTCGACAATAGATCAACAAGCTAATCTCTTCAGAAAAAGGCAATGCCTTATGCATGCCTTTGTAACCTATAGCTTGGGAACAATATAGCTTGTGAGGTGGTTACGTGTTGCCAAATTAATATACGCCATATTATATATGACATTAGCACACTGACAAATTAATTTAGACCATGTCATATCTCTCTCTTTCATTTAGTGCACTACCAATTAGCAGGTCCATGGCATAAAAATTTGTCACATATTTCTATCATCTACCCTTTTCTTCATATCAACATATGATTTAAACTTCAAATCATCTAGCATATCAAATCTCGGTCTGCCTCTAAGAGCAATAGTAGACCCTATATCTAATAACAAGAACTGATGATGAATTACTTTATGAAATCACGAATAACAATTACGTCTTCAAATGTGTGCAACAGCTAATGTCAATTAAGTGATACGGTGATATACTAATAATACAGGCTAGAGAGGTATTAATTCATATCTCTATCTGTATTAATTCATATCTCTATCCTTATTAATTCATATCTCTATCTGTATTAATTCATATCTCTATCTGTATTAATTCATATCTCTATCTGTATTAATTCATATCTCTATCGGTATTAATTCATATCTCTATCTGTATTAATTCATATCTCTATCTGTATTAATTCATATCTCTATCTGTATTAATTCATATCTCTATCTGTATTAATTCATATCTCTATCTGTATTAATTCATATCTCTATCTGTATTAATTCATATCTCTATCGGTATTAATTCATATCTCTATCTGTATTAATTCATATCTCTATCTGTATTAATTCATATCTCTATCTGTATTAATTCATATCTCTATCTGTATTAATTCATATCTCTATCTGTATTAATTCATATCTCTATCTGTATTAATTCATATCTCTATCTGTATTAATTCATATCTCTATCTGTATTAATTCATATCTCTATCTGTATTAATTCATATCTCTATCTGTATTAATTCATATCTCTATCTGTATTAATTCATATCTCTATCTGTATTAATTCATATCTCTATCTGTATTAATTCATATCTCTATCTGTATTAATTCATATCTCTATCTGTATTAATTCATATCTCTATCTGTATTAATTCATATCTCTATCGGTATTAATTCATATCTCTATCTGTATTAATTCATATCTCTATCTGTATTAATTCATATCTCTATCTGTATTAATTCATATCTCTATCTGTATTAATTCATATCTCTATCTGTATTAATTCATATCTCTATCTGTATTAATTCATATCTCAATCTGCATTAATGCACATCTATATATGCATTAATTAATTTCAAAAATACATTTCAATATTTATGTAAACATTTGTAGGAAGTATAATGTTGTTGACTTTGATTCTGTCTCATACTATAATATAAAAACAACAGTTATAACTGCATTTACAAATACGGCATTAGCATCGTAGTTAACTCTAGATATGACTTGGTGATTGTTATGTAATGTAGTGTGAACTTGTTAACTTCATTCTTTCAGTTGATCACTTTATTGTTTGTTTGCAAGTTTTAACCCGTCAGCTTTGTATGACGAATAACGAGATGCATATATACCTCTATCTGTATTAACACATACCTCTATCTGTATTAACACATAACTATCTGTATTAACACATACCTCTATCTGTATTAACACATACCTCTATCTGTATTAACACATACCTCTATCTGTATTAACACATAACTATCTGTATTAACACATACCTCTATCTGTATTAACACATACCTCTATCTGTATTAACACATATCTCCATCTGTATTAACACATACCTCTATCGGTATTAACACTTATCTCCAACTGTATTAACACATACCTCTATCTAAATTAACACATACCTCTATCTGTATTAACACATATCAGTTCACTATCTGTAGTAAAACATATCTCCATCTGTATTAAACTATTAATACATATCTGTATCTGTATTAAAACATATCTCTATCTGCATTAACATATATCTTTATTAGACGAGTGTTAATACATACCTCTATCTGCATTAGTACATATCTCTATCTGTATTAACACATATCTGTATATGTATTAATACATAATTCTCATATTATAAATACATATTATGTATTTATACACTTACCGGACATATTATTGTCCGAGATTTCACTCTTCGATCAGCTCGTCTGCGAATCTAACCCACTTTCCTGGAGCCTAGGCGCTCACCAACCGAATGCCCTTTCTGACGTTGGTATGGATCTTAGTGCTTTAGTCGCCTTCTAAGAATCGTGCAGTCACCTGTTGGTCAATTCTTCTAACAACCCGGACACAACACGGGGATAAATTAAGTGCTACTAAAATTAGGCCCTACCTATCGGTGTTTTTATTTATTTCAAAGAATCCTACCTTAACGCTGCGGCGAATATGGAAGACATCAGCAAGCCCGGAATTCCCTTGTATTCTCCCATCAAATCCATTATGTATAGTGGAAAAATCTGGATGAGCCAAAACAAGATTAATATTAAAGTGTGTGTTTTTTGATGAAGTTATTGATGGTCCAAAACAGAAATATATATGAGAAGCGGTACCAACAACTATGATCTACTGTGTTTCGATTTTAATGCTGAAAGTTTATGCACGGTATAACCTTTTTAAGACAATTATCTCTCTCAGTATTGTGCTCTGCCAAGTGGCAAGTACAGGACGCATATTCATACTCACATTCTGCTTTCGCGCTTTATATGAAGTACTCCATATACCAACAAACTAATCTCTTTAAAAATCAATAAATCAATAAATCACTTTAATAAATAAATAATAATTTAACGTCTGATTCCTCGTCTGAAGGAAATGCCATATCCATATCAATGTAGTTTATATCTATGGAACAAATATGCCTCTGACGTGGTTTTCCTCAGCCTTCCTCAGTTTTTGAGATGGTCATACGGAGACTAAATGCAATTAACTGAACGTTTATCAGAGATCAAATTCTAAGAAGCATATAAATGTTAAAATTAACGTCCCGTTCAGCGCCGTAGGTGTACTGTCAGACGGTTTGGCGAGGGTTAAAACCTGAGCTGTCTCTCTCAGCAGTAATACATGCTATCAACTCGGCTACCGGCACGTACATTCTCCGCATGTCAAAATAGATTTATAGTAGGGATTTATAGTAGAGATTTATAGGAGAGATTTATAGGAGAGATTTATAGGAGAGATTTATAGCAGAGATTTATAGCAGAGATTTGTAGTAGAGATTTATAGTAGAGATTTATAGCAGAGATTTGTAGCAGAGATTTATAGTAAAGATTTGTAGTAGAGATTAATAGTAGAGATTTGTAGCAGAGATTTTTTAGTAAAGATTTGTAGTAGAGATTTATAGTACAGATTTAGAGTAGAGTAAGTGCATCAACCTTCACTTATACTGGTATACTGATGTTTATTTAATTGATATCATATTGTTTAAATGTATATCTTGTTTAATTGATATTCTTTGACTTCTGCTGTTATATAGCAGAGATTTATTGTTGAGATTTATAGTAGAGTATGGTAGAGTAGGTCGATTTCAATTGGTAAAGGAAAGGGAGATCAAGAGTACACGCAATCTAATTACATATACACATATATGATCAGCCAGCATCTATAATGTTTTAATCTGCACCTGAACAGCTGCTGTAATTTATCATCTATACCTGATCAGCTGCTCTAATTTATCATCTATACCTGAACAGCTGCTCTAATTTATCATTTATACCTGAACAGCTGCTCTAATTTATTGATCTCTACCTGAACAGCTGCTCTAATTGATTCATCTCTACCTGATCAGTGATTGTAATTTATCATCTATAATATCTTACCGACATCACCTCTGGCTGGAACCAGTGCTGATGTTAGTAAGATGCTCGATCTCGGATCAGTATGTGCGGGGTTCAAATCCTGGGCTCGCCCGTCTCTGACATCGCATTCGAGTGAAGAAACTGACGTTAACATTAGCTTTTGTTTTATCTGACTGGCACTGTTTAGGATCTTTTATTTCGCTTCAGCACGTGTTTTTCAGATCGTTTGGGGTGAATCGATTTGTAGTGACATGTAATGGGGAGACGTGTCCCTGACATCATCCTTGTATGAGGAAACGGACGTTAAACATTTATTATTATTATTATCTGTACCTGATCAGCGGCTGTAATTTGACCGGTGACGAGAGGATCACAGGAGTGATATCTAGCGTGCACAGTGAGTCCAATGAAGAAGATGAGAATCAACAGAGGCATGAAGAGTACCATCGTCATGTACATAGCGCTGTCATACCAACGGCGTTGAATAACAGTTGATTATCAATCATCGATCAATCAAAAAATCAATCATCCATCAATTAATCAGACATGCAATCAATCAATTTTCCCGTACCTACGATTACAAGTGTTGCTTACACACATCGGTGCGCTGAAGTGCATACTACTACTAATACTAATCAATGTAGTATGCATTAATAAGTCAAACAATCGATCGATCCATCAATCAATCAAGTAATCAGTCACAAAGTTAGTCAATCAATCCGTCAAACAGTAGGTCAGGTTATCAATCAATCAATTAATCAATCAATCAATAAATTAATAAATAAATAAATCTGCCAGTCAGTCAGATAATCCGAAAACTGAAATAGCATCCAAGTATCAATTGATAATTTAATGCTAAGAATAAAACTAGAAGCTACAGTTGAGTTTAACTCACAACAATATAACGGAAGGATGAGAGTGATAACAAGCCTCGGATTCGAACTCGCACCTACTGCTTCACCGTCGAAAACCTTATCATTCATTGATCACTTATAAATATTTAGTAAATTGAAATAGTAATACGCTACTGTTAGTAAAGAATAAGTTTAAAATTAATTCCATGATTCTGCTGGTACACTGAGACAGTGCGAAATAATGAAATTTAACGTCTGTTTCGTATTACAAAGACACTCTTCAGAGACGGTTTGGCTGAGATTCAATACTTGTCCTCCTGCTGGTGTAGTTAACAGACAAGCGCAATACCAAGCTTCCCATTCAATAAGTCAATATAAGTACATAAATATAAGTAAGTACAAATATAAGTACATAAATATAAGTAAGTACAAATATAAGTACATAAATATAAGTACAAATATGAATACATAAATATAAGTAAGTACATATATAAGTACATAGATATAAGTAAGTACAAATATAAGTACATAGATATAAGTAAGTACAAATATAACAACACGAATTTATATCTGAATTTTACCTTTGCGCCTTCAGCGGACTTGACACAGACATGTACCGTTGAACCATCATCTGATTAGAAGAACTGGAAATAAGAATAACAAAAACAATAGAGAATTACATGACATGAAATATATCATCAGTCAAGAGTAATAAACCGAAATTGCTAAGCAATTGTTATGAGTTAGAAAAATTCTTGGTTAAAATCCTGGGCTCTCCCAACACTGATATCGCTTTCGAGTGAGGAAACTGACGTTAATCTTAGCTTTACCAGCTTTTAGACACAGGCACTGAAAAGCTAAGATTAACGTCAGTTTCCTCACTCTAAAGCGATATCAGTGACGGGCGAGCCCAGGATTTGAACCCTGCATATACTGATCCGCGGTCGAGTTTCTTACCGACCGAATAAGCAAAAATGTACATTTTTTATTCTTGCTCATAATTAGAAGAACTTGAAACAGTTGCTGGGATTAGGAACTTTTAGGCCTGAGATGAAGAATTTGAAAATATTAAAATGTAAAACACACGATCGGAATATATATTCACCGATAAACAAAGATCAAGCAGAGTCGCGAGGATTAGTGGCAGTTGATAAACAGCTTCAATAGAATATCAATAGGCCTATATTCACATTTTATTCTAAGTATACATATTTTCTCAGTTTGATAAATATAATTAATTTTCCCCGTGTTGTGTCCGGGTTTCTTCAAGAATTGACCAACCGGTGACTGCACGTGTCGTAGAAGGCGACTAAAGTACTAAGATCCATACCAACGTCAGAAAGGGCATTCGGTTGGTGAGCGCCTAGGCTCCAGAAATTGCTACAAAAATCTAAACGAATGGAAAAGTCTCAAATAGGGTATTGGCTGGTGGTGTGATGTAGAAGAGAGAGGATTTGTGACACTCCATTCGTATCCCGACCCTGGTTATACTGGGATTCAAGGGAGGATGACAATGATGATGATGATGATGATGACAAATATAATTAATTTCTCAAAATATAGGCAACGTAAGGCATGGATAAGGCTTAGTCTTTTGTGAAGAGATTAACTCATTTATCTATCCATGGAGCGCTCAATGTTGAGCGTGAACGCAGACTCAGAGTATGAAAACCTTAGACCTGCCTCTTTGAAGAAGACTAGACTATAAAGATATATTCGCTGTTAAACTTTTATATGAATTTAATTTTTATTTAGAGAAACATTTTTTACTAAATTTATTTTTCTGCAACGTCTCAGACAGATTAGGCTACTTGTTATACTGTAAAAGCATTTCCATAAACTCAATCAAAAATTAAGTTTCAGGAGATCGAGAACAATTCAATAAGTAAAATAAAAACACTTTTATTAAACATCGTGCAATTCAGTTGCACTCATAACTACTATTGAATAGAAAAGCGATTCTTGGGCTAAAGTACAAACTATAGTATCGCATAAATGTATTAAGAAATGGGAAGAAGAGTTGGATAGGACACATTCTAAGGGGTAAGGTCTATTAATAGAGGTCATAGAAGGTAAAATGGAAGGAAAAAGTGGAAGGGGCAGGCCGAGATTAGGTATGTTAGATGATTTAAAGACCCACGCATATGTTGAAATGAAGAGGAAAGCGGATAACAAAGAAGAGTGGAGGCGTTATATACCAAGGTCCTGCCAGTAGGCAGTGTACTAAGAGAGACAGAGAGAGAGAGTGTGTGTAAAATCTCACAGAAGCATTTAAATCAAAATGACATTGAGCACTTACAACAAGCCGATGTAGACGACGGCTGTTCCAATGCACTGAGTCCAGAAAGATGTTCTAGCCCTGGGATCAACGTTGAAGCTGAAAGTATTGAAATCCAATCAAGCAATCAAAAGGTAAGTAGCGTCATCGGTCAAGACTCAGCTTAATCAGATTGATGATTCAATCTTTTAAATTGCAAATGAATTGAACTTATCTCTTGCCTGGTTGATATTTTTAACTTATATTATTGAAATTAGCTTACAAACATTTTTTTAAGTTTAACGTATTTTTCATATCACTATGACTATTGTTAAATAGGGTCCAGTTTGTACGTGAATCGTCGTTAGCTTTACGCTTAAAAAGCAAGCTCGCAGCCAACTCTATCATCAAACTGATATAGATATCGTTTAAATATAGAAAAGCAGAAGGATTGCGAGTGGAAGACTATAAAAATACAGAAGGTAATTTAGATGAGATAATTTATCGATCGATAATTAATGATTTAAACCTCGTGGTTGACATGTATCCTGTGGTTGTAAAAATTAGTATGTTATTATGTAACCTCAATATCTCTTTGATTTGGATACATTTCTTTGAATTGTAGTTCCTTGTTGCTTCTAATATTTAGATGATAGGCTTTGGTTTGTCAACAATTGCTGTAGGATATTATTTAAATTTTAAAGATATTATAAAATACTGTCTTGTGACATGCACGTATATATCACTATTGTTGCTTCTCACAGGATTAAAAAATAGCTAAAGTCAATTAACATCCGTTTCCTGCTCTAATATCATCTCAGTGACGAGGATAGCTCTGAATTTGAACCCTGTTACACCAACTGATCCTTGGTCGAACAACTTACCAACAAGCCACCGGCTTAGACCAAAAAGTTACAAAACCCTTTCGGTCTAATAAATAGATACCAATATTGATTCTATTTACTCATGATATACCATGGACCTGCCAGTAGGCAGTGCACTAAGAGAGAGAGAGAGGGAGAGATTGATTCTATTTACTCATTATATACCATGGACCTGCCAGTAGGCAATGCATTAAGAGAGAGAGATTGATTCTATTTACTCATTGAAGTCAAGGCGCCCATTCTGGCTGGCCACATCGAATATTGCGGCAGTGCCATTCAGTTTAGTGGTGGCCAGACCAGCCATTGCTATGAGACCCACGAAGAGCATTACCATCTGAATGGCGTCTGTCCATATAACAGCCTTCAGCCCTCCCTGTCATTATCATCATCATCATCATCATCAGTCACTGCAAGATAATGACTACTAATAACTACTAATATGACTCCTACAAGAGACGTCCCTGGCATTGCCTTATGGCGAGGAACCTGACGTTAAATTCTTATTGATTGATTAATTATTGATAGACTACTACTAATTAAATTATAATTTATATATAAATTTATATATATATAAAATTTTAATATGTATATATCAATATATATATATATATATATATATATATATATATATATATATATAAATTTTAATTTTAATTTGAGACAGTCTATTCGTATCCAGATCCTAGTTAGACTGGGATTCAAGGAAAGATGATGCTGATAAATAGATATAAACTAATAAATTTAATATATTAAACTTAACAGTTGGTTATGGTTTCACATCGTAACAAAACTGCAATCAAGTTTAAATATGTAGATTTTTATTTGATTGCGATTTCGTTACGTAAGCAAATGCGAAACTTATAGAAATG
Organism: Enchytraeus crypticus; assembly: GCA_905160935.1. Lineage (NCBI taxonomy): Eukaryota > Metazoa > Annelida > Clitellata > Enchytraeida > Enchytraeidae > Enchytraeus > Enchytraeus crypticus. Next base: position 80,142 of record CAJHZI010000298.1, on the reverse strand, counting down.
TTGATCTCAATATTGTTTTCTCAACAAGCCACCCTATGACACCGGGGCATACATGTAGGGGCCTACTGAATGTCTCAATAGCGTAGTGGTAACGTCATGAAGTTTTAAGTGACAGACCCTAAGGTGAATTGAACTCTCGCGGGTTCGAATCCCAGCCGCGCTGATCTGAGAGTAAAATCTCGGACATTCACTGGACTGGCTAAACGGAAAATGGTCTAAATTGCCCAACGGTTTACACATGTGGTATTAAAAGTGATAGATATCAGCATGGTTGATCATTTCACTATATTGAGATACCTATATGTACGGCGTATACATGAGCATATAGGCCTACTTTAGACTACACCTTGGCCAACGTACATTTGAAAACATAACAATCTACCACCTGAAAGGATTAAACTAAGTTTTTTTAATGCTGTCAGTAAGTATATAAATTAACGAGAGAGAGAGAGATAGAGAGAGAGACAGAGGGAGAGATAGAGAGAGAATGAGTGAGAGATAGAGAGAGAGAGAGAGAGAGAGAGAGAGAGAGAGAGACAGAGGGAGAGATAGAGAGAGAATGAGTGAGAGATAGAGAGAGAGAGAGAGAGAGACAGAGAGAGAGAGAGAGAGAGAGAGAGAGTTCTTACAATTGTAGTGTAGACTGTACACACAACTCCCGTTAAAGCAATCGTAATGTATATGCTGACATTTGTCACTGCAAAACAGATAAATATATCTACCATATGAATGAATCATAAATTAAAAAAGAAGTTAAACTAAATTAAAAATAATACTAAGTAAAAAACCTAATAATAATAATAATAATAATAATGATAATAATAATAATACTGATAATTATAATCATATTAATATTTTTTTAACTCTTCATTGAATAAAGTCTCATTTATCTTAGTTTTTAGCCCAGGACCCTATACAGCCCAGGGCCCTATACAGCCCAGGGCCCTATACAGCCCAGGGCCCTATACAGCCCAGGCCCTATACAGCCCAGGGCCCTATACAGCCCAGGGCCCTATACAGCCCAGGGCCCTATACAGCCCAGGGCCCTATACAGCCCAGGACCCTATACACCCAGGCCCTATACAGCCCAGGGCCCTATACAGCCCAGGGCCCTATACAGCCCAGGGTCCTATACAGCCCAGGGCCCTATACAGCCCAGGGTCCTATACAGCCCAGGGCCCTATACAGCCCAGGGCCCTATACAGCCCAGGGCCCTATACAGCCCAGGGCATTTAAAAAGTGTAATAATAAAATATAGGCCTATGCATAAATAAATAATACAAAATAAAACATTTCGTATTAACAAACCGTCCAATCGTAAAATAACGTCAGTTTCACAACTCGTTATTTTAGAGACGATAACCGAGTTGTGAAATAGAAACATTTCCCAGTGTAAATGTTATTACTAATATAAATATTATTAGCAATTAATGTTATTACCAATGTATTACGTTACTCTCAATGTAAATGTTATTATCAATGTAAATGTTATTATCAATGTAAATGTTATTATCAATGTAAATGTTATTATCAATGTAAATGTCATAACCAAATAAATATTATTACCAATGCTTTTCTAATTTCCGAGAGAGCTAACAGTTAAAGCTGGTAAAGCTAAGGTTAACGTAAGTTTCCTCACTCGAAAGCGATATCAGCGACGGGAGAGCCCAGGATTTGAACCCCGCACCTACTGATCCGCGGTCGAGTTTCTTACCGAAAAATGTACATTTTTTATTCTTGCTCATAATTAGAAGAACTTGAAACAGTTGCTGGGATTAGGAACTTTTAGGCCTGAGATGAAGAATTTGAAAATATTAATTACGAGTCTTACCGACTTCGCCACCGGCTCCAGACAGTTGCGGCAGTTGATGCCCATTTAAGTTCAATAACCTAACCTAATATTCACATTTCCCTCTCTCTCCCTCTGTCTCTCTCTCTTTCTATCTCTGTCTTTCTGTTTCTCTGTCTCTCTCTGTTTCTCTCTCTGTCTCTCTCTCTCTCTCTCTCTCTCTCTCTCTCAATGTACAGTCCATCAATAGATCCATGTCATATGGCTCTTCAACTAACTTTCTATTGACTGTATTTAATTAATTCATTATCTGATTTATTAGTGAAAAGTTAAATTAATTAATCTTCATTCCCTGCTTTCCTTTTCATTTCTATACACGGATGTGTTATAAAAGCATGTAACATGTCCAGTAGGACATACATCTTACATGCTTCCTTCATTCTTTTAAAATTATTTATTTCACTTATTCTCAAAATATTCATTAATTCATCACCATAATCATCTTCGTCTATTGAATCCCAGTTTAACAAGGGGGTCAGGATTAGAAAATTTTGTAGAAATTTCGGAAGCCTATGCGCTCACCAACCGAATGCCCATTCTGACGTTGATTAGGCTTTTGGTGCTTTGTCCCCTTTTACGACACATGAAGTCCATGGTTTTTTTATTCTTCAGCAACACAGACACAACACGAGTAAATGATTAATCAATATATATATATATATACACACACACACACACACACACACACACACACACACATATATATATATATATATATATATATATATGTATATATATATATAAATAAATACATATTCAATAAATATATAATTAAATACATATATAATTAAATATAAATTTAATAAATTAACGAAAACTAACCTTGATTGAAAGCTAGAGCCGGCACATAGAGTACAACAGCGAGAAATAAGATCTGCAAATAAAAGAACGCAATATTGCAGAACAAAGAAATATCTTCAATATGTAAATGTACGGGTATATGTAGGAATAAAGAGAGACTTAGCGGTTGAGCAAAAACCTCTAATTATAGTGGAAGATACATATTTACTAAGTCATTGAGCCCCCGAAATAATTTCAAAATAAAAATATCCTAAATAGTTGAGTGAAATCTCGCTTTCTCAACCTGGCCTGGCAAAGATGAATTGTCAATCGTAGCCTGGCAAAGATGAATTGTCAATCGTAGCCTGGCAAAGATGAATTGTCAATCGTAGCCTGGCAAAGATGAATTGTCAATCGTAGCCTGGCAAAGATGAATTGTCAATCGTAGCCTGGCAAAGATGAATTGTCAATCGTAGCCTGGCAAAGATGAATTGTCAATCGTAGCCTGGCAAAGATGAATTGTCAATCGTAGCCTGGCAAAGATGAATTGTCAAGCGTAGCCTGGCAAAGATGAATTGTCAATCGTAGCCTGGCAAAGATGAATTGTCAATCGTAGCCTGGCAAAGATGAATTGTCAATCGTAGCCTGGCAAAGATGAATTGTCAATCGTAGCCTGGCAAAGATGAATTGTCAATCGTAGCCTGGCAAAGATGAATTGCCGGGCTAAGCGTACAATCCTTATAGAGAAATATAAACTAACAAAATTGACTAAAATTCGCTAAAGTTGATATTTAGTGTCAGAATCTTTAATTGATATGTCTGGTTCCGTAGTGCCAAATGTTGTCATGGACTACAACATCACTCTGATTCGGTTGTTGTTGTTGTTGCTGTCGTTATCCTGTAAGTGTCGAATGTGTGGCAGAAATGGCAGACACTTGCCTGATTCGAAGTATTTTAAGGATTTGAACTGCACCGTATTCCTCTCTGACTCTATTCAGAAGATGCTAAATCTTCTATTTTTGAACTTTGAATCAATTAAAGCTCAATTTAAATCCTAGTTTGATTCGTTGTTGATATCATACCGAGAGACGAAATAACATGCGGTTTACATAGTGTTAGTTTGGGGAGGGATTTAGCGCACTCGGTTAAGCTGCGCCAGTTGAACGAAGTTAAGCTCCATCGCGCCGGTTAGTACTTTGTGGGCGACCACTTTGGAAGACCTACTGTTGACAGATTTGAAGGAAAAAATCCCGAGGTTGTTGGAAGGTTATTCTTAAATCTGCGCCGGCTGCAATTGATACGCCAACAAAAGGCAACGATTACTAATAACCATGGAGAGGAATGGACGAAATAATGAAAACTACAAAAAAAAGAAACCAAGAAAGGAAACTATATAGCACATGCGGTATGTCCTGTGTGTAACTATACCAACAAAAAAAATCATTTGTAATAAAAAGTTTACTTACAACGGACAGACAGAAAGTGGCTGAAGCTGCCATCCTAGTGGCCACATTGTAGCGTTTCTCCAGATACTGCAGGACGAAAGTAAATAAACTATTTCAATCATATTTCATTTAATAATTCAATCAATCAGGCAAGTTGAGAAATTCAATCAATTAATCAATGATTAAATTAAAATTCATTACTCTCGGACATCTTATTAATTAATTCAGAAAGTGGCTGACGCTGCCATTATTGTGGACACGTTGTAGCGTTTTTCCAGGTAGGCCTACTCAATGAATTAAATATAAATTGAATTGAATGTCTTAATAGCGTAGGGGTAACGTCATGAAATTTTAAATGACAGATCCTGAGGTGAATTGAATCCTCGTGGATTCGAATCTCAGCCGCGCTGATCTGCGAGTAAAATCTTGGACATTCACAAGACAGGTTATGCGGTGTCAAAGCTTGATTCGATATACAATATTGTTAGTATATATTTGTATTTGTATTCTTAATAAATTATTTAATAATACTGCTGGATAAGTAAAGTTAAGATTTAAAGTATTGAGTTTTATTAAAGTAAGATCCTAGGCGGTAGCTATGCTAGGGCAAGTGACCAATGAGGGCATGCCTAAACAGGAAAGAGAGAGATCCAAGACGGAAGAGTGACAACACGAACGTAAAACGTGCCCAGTTGAGAAGAGATTTAGGAAATTTGAGGAATCTCAGAAGTAGACGAATTCAAGAGTAAATCGAAGGTTTCGGTTATTCGAACTATTTGTAGTCCATCGAACAGTCGATGCAAAGAGAGTGATTTGTAGACGATCAAACTGGGAAGAGAGTTCCATCGAAATATTCTAACCTAGGGATTATATTAGAAGGGATCCTAGTAGGCGAATAGTCGAGAGGAAAGTAAAGTAAAGTGTAGGAATTTGAGCTAGAGAGCGTAGTAGTAATTTGTGTGTCTAAAGTAATTGTATATAATGTAAAGCACTTACTTTTGCGATATTTAAAGTGAACTGTAATTCGATAGAAAAATTTAATTTTAAGCTGTTCGAATTTCGCTTACACGTACTATTTGAAATCGTTTTAGTTTTCGTTCTACTGCAAATCCGTGTATTATTTTATTTCTTTTGTATTAAGTTAATATTTAATACAGTCTTTGAAGTTATCAATCACTCAGTAGGATATCTAGATTCAGTCAAAATCGAGGACAGGTAAAGATTCCAAAATAATTAATAGAGGCGTATTTTTAAGAATTTAAGCTCTGGAACGTTTAATCTCAGTACCCCATTTTATCTCAGACAAATTTGTAGAAACAGGTTCCTGGCATACGGAAAATGGACTAAATTGCCTAACGGTTTAAACAGGTGTTATTAAAAGTGATAGATATTAACATAGTTGATCATTTCACTATAATGCGTGTTTACTTTTTATTTTTCTTTTTATCAAGACTTGATTTGATAGATCAATTTCTAATAATGACAATCTCATTAGATCTATCAATTGGCATGCTAGGAGTCTTAACAAATGAACTACACATAATTCATCATATGCACAAGTCCATAAATTCAACGGCTGTATCTAATTAGATCAATTTAAATTTTTAAAGAAAAACATGTTTTATGTAATCTTTCTCCTCAATTAATTATATTAAACACAAGTTGAGTGTCAACAGTGTCGGCTTTCAATTAAATTTATAGAATTCTTGGTTGAACTATTCCAAACTTTTCAGGCCATACACGGGAAAGATTGATGATAGTAAAAATATATAAATTGAAAAATGTACAAGTTAAAAATCATATGTTTCATTATTTAAAAAGAAAAATATAAAGTAGACGACCCGTTAATGGCATCATAATATTCTTAGTCATTCATCGTGATGTTAAACGACTCGATTTAGTTAATAATAAAAATAGCGTGCGAAGTCTGATCTCAATGCTAATAAGAGTTTTATAATGTCATAAGAGATCTCCCTCACTCTCACTCTCACTCTCTCTCTCTCTCTCGCTCTCTTTCTCTCTCTCTTTCTCTCTCTCTTTCTCTCTCTCACTCTTTCTCTCTCTCTCACACACTCTTTCTCTCTCGCTCTCTTTCTCTCTCTCTCACACACTCTTTCTCTCTCGCTCTCTTTCTCTCACTCTCACTCTCTCTCTCGCTCTCTTTCTCTCACTCTCACTCACTCTTTCTCTCTCTCTCTCTCTCTCTCTCTATTAAAATCATTGCTTTCTGTGTCAAGAATGCACAATTCACTTCTGCTGAGCTAAGAACTCAAAGGCACATAAAACTGTGCACTTTATATTGCCATACCTAACCTATAAGTCTGAACCTCTCTCTACCTGAAGACTGTCTATTCTTACAGTATAAAGAACATTTCTTAATTTAAGTGTTTATTGCTTATAATTAAAGAAATAAATTCATTATTCAATTAATAGAATTTCCTTGGCCGAGTATTCAGACCGCACTTACATGATAAGGTCAATTATATGAAAATATTTTTTACACAAAATATGGGTAAACAGGATTGTTTTCTCAGAGAATGATGCCCCTGCCCACTATATGTTAGTCGAAGCCTAGGAAGGCATAGGGGGCCTATCTCGTTATAAGCAGAATCCCTCAAGAATAATGGTACTGAATAAATTACTGAAATCCTGTATTGATGTTTTAGTTGCTCCTAATACTTACTTAATCAACCTCTCACTCTCAGAAGATATCTTCCGGACCTCCTTCAAACAAGCAGTTGTATCTCCTTTGCTAAAAAAGCCTTCTCTACCAAAAGATGATCTTTCCAGTTACCGTCCTATTTCCAATCTTAACTTCATCTCTAAACTTCTTGAAAAGGTAATTTATACCCCTTTATGCACTCATCTTGATTCTTTCCCTTCTCTCTCTCATTATCAATCTGTCTATAGATTATCAATCTGTCTATAGAAAACTCCATTCTACTGAAACCGCTCTTCTTCGTATACATAATGATCTTAGCTTGGCCATGAGTAGTAAACAGGTTTCTGCCTTGGTTCTTATAGATCTCTCTGCTGCCTTCGATACAATTGACCATGGCATTCTAATGAATAGGCTTAAATCTTGTTTTGTCATTTCTGATTCTGCTTTTTCCCTTCTTACATCATATCTCTCATGTCGCACACAATCAGTTGTTATTGGTCAAAATCGCTCTTCTGAACTACCCCTCCTACGCGGTGTTCCTCAAGGTTCAGTGTTGGGTCCATTGCTCTTCTCTTTATATATCACTCCTCTTAGCAACTTGCTTGCTCAGTCTTCCATAAATTTTCATTTCTATGCAGACGGCACTCAACTGTATATTTCCTTTTCTAATCATGATTCTGATCAGAAACTGGCGCATCTCTCATCCATTATAGACAAGGTTGATTCCTGGTTTGTGCTAAACGTCTTGCTGTTAATCCCTCCAAAACTGAATACCTTTTAATTAGCACTCCTTTGCAACGAAGTAAAATTACCAGTAACTCTGTTAATTTTCAGAATCTTGCTCTTTCACCTTCTCGGTCCGCCAAAAACCTTGGAGTCATATTTGATGAAAACCTTGACTTCAAATCCCATATCTCTTCTGTTTGTCGCGCTTCTTTCTTTCAGATTCGTCAGATTAGGCAAATACGTCCATCCCTTACTAGAAATTCTCCCACTATCCTTGGTAAATTTTATAGTTCATTCAAAGCTCGACTACTGTAATTCATTACATGGATTGCCTACTTCTTTTCTCAATCGTTTGCAGCACGTCCAAAATTCTCTTGCACTTGTTATTTGCAAGTCCTCTCGACTTCAATTTCGCTCTCTTTCTTTACTTCGCAGACTTAACTGGCTCCCTGTTAATCAACGCATAAAATATAAAATATCTCTATTTACTTTCAAAACTCTGCGATTTGGCAAGCCTTCTTACTTATCTGAAATTCTTTTTCCCTATCATCCCTCACGTTCACTTCGTTTCACCGATGTCAATCTTCTCTCTGTTCCAAATATTCTCACATCATTGGGCAGACGTTCTTTTTCTTACGCAGCACCCACAATCTGGAACTCTTTACCTGCTAATTTTCGCTCTTGTTCTTCTCTTTCAACATTCTCTAGCAAGCTTAAGACTTACCATTTCCCACCGTAGACATAATCAATCTACCCTGACCATTTTTGATCACCGGACTGGCTTTCGTTTAGGACCTTACTTCTCCTCAGCACATTTCTTTTGTAGATTGGTCTGGGTGAATTGATCTGTAGTGATGTGTGCTGTTGGGGACGTCCCTGACATCATCCCTGGATGAGGAAATGGACGTTAATCCTTTGCTATTATTATTATTGTAGTTGATTTAAAGTTCCGCTCATATGAAAAGGAAAACGGAAGACAGAGAAGAGTGGAGGCGTCATGGACCTGCCTGTAGGCAGTGCAGAGAGAGAGAGAGAAAAACATATGGGTAGTGAGGTTTAGCGCATTGACGGTGAGTCCGCCTCAGTAAAACATTGTGTACGGTTAGTGAGAATTGAACCTACCGACAAAAACATGTATTCGTAGGAGGCGACTGACGCAGATATGGCAGTGAAGAGACTTGTAGCCACGTGGTGATGATTTCTGTGTTTTAGACCCATTGATCGCTCACACTACAAACTTGCAGAATTCTAGTCGCTACACCGCTTGTGACTTTATACCACCAGGCTACTTGACCTTCACTGTTCAGTTAGCGCTACTGTGGCATTTAGCAGTGACGGAGCGGCACTTCATAAACTTATTCAATGAGTGATTGATTGATGGATTGATTTCGACAGAGGAAGCTAACATTAAATATCGGTTTACTGAGTTTTACTCGTTCTTTTATTTTTATTTTATTTTATTTTTCTATATTTTATTTTATTTCTACCTTAGTTTATTTTAATTTATTTTATTTTTGAAATTTTTATTTTATTCATTGATTTAATCGTTTTACCGAGAGTTTCGCTGTAAGAGCTCTTACCTCATAGGCACTGGTGAAGGCCAAGGCTTGGTACTTGGAGACGAAGATGTGGGCAACGACCATGACGGCGAAGATGAGTCCCAGTCCCTGGTAGAGGACTCTACTGCCGTAGTAGTGGATCTCTGCTGGGATACCTATCACAAAGACTCCGTTGAGTAGCGAGGCGAGCATGCTGAGCGACACCGCCACAAAGTTCTGTTGAACATTTCATCAGGTCAATTGTAATGAGAAAAACACTAGCATTGAACATTTCATCAGTTCAAATATAATGAGAAAAACACTAGCATTGAACATTTCCTCAGCTCAAATGTAATTTTGGTAAAGAGAAAACCACTAGAATTGAACATTTCATCAGTTCAAAATGTAATTCAGATAAAGAGAAAAACACCAGCATTGAACATTTCATCAGTTCAAATGTAATTTAGATACTTTAATAAGAAAGTGCTATAATTAAAAGTGTTCTCAACTTTTAACTCACACATACCATAGATCGGCCACCAAGGAGAAAGTTCTCCGTAGTTTGAGCAGATTTCTCAGTGAAGAAGTATTCCTTGACCCAGAAGAACACGCCAATGATCAGAGGAATGGCGAGAGAGAGAGCGAACACCAAGTAGTCTGGCCACGAAAACAAAATGGCCGACTCCCCTGCAATCAGGACAAATGTGAACAAATATTCCTACACATAAACTTACGAACACATCTCTATTGCTCTACCGTGTGGTAACTTCAAGGTGCAAATCATACTACAAATATATAATAATAATAAAGGTTTAACGTCCGTTTCCTCATCCAGGGATGAAGTCAGGGACGTCGGATATTTACGTGATATGAGTATATATTAGAAGTTATCAATTGACCAACAAGTTGATCTTATCAAAAAGATTAAACAATTTTCTCTTTCTCTCGCTCTTTCTAGTGTTCTGCTTACTGGCAGGGCCAATGTACACATTCCTACTCATAGTCTGATTCTACTGTCCACAAAAGAGCACTCCATAGAGCAACAGTTAATGTCTCGGCAATAGGCCGTTCATTACGTGACGTATAGCTGAAGAGCAATGTGGCTTCTGAGGTGGTCTAGTCCGTTCCTGCCCACGACACTTACAGTTAACGCTTGGTATATTCTTCAATGTTTCTGATGTATTTTATACTGAGCAGAGTCATGATTTGGCAGTTGTCAGAATACTGATGCAGAGTTTAAATTACTTATTCTTACCGTCACGAATTTCTGCTTGACAGGAAAATGACGTTATACTCAAGTTTTAGCATTTAAAAGTGTAAGTAGCCTACGTTTGAAAAGATGCACTTGATGTAGAGAGAGATGCATTTATAATTTCTATGCTTGCCTAGCATAACCTTCCAGTTTGCGAATAAAGTTTATAAAATACTTATTTAACTTCTGAACGCTGTATGGCAAGCCGCTATATATATTATATATAGATATAATTATATATATATATATTATATATATATATATATATATATATATCTATATATTATATATAATATATATATATATATATATACATGTATATATATATATGCAGACTGGAGCTTTATTTTAAAAACCTAATCCCCTAGTGAACATACATGTATATATATATATATATATATATATATATATATATATATATACATGCATATATATATATATATATGTGTGTGTGTGTGTGTGTGTGTGTGTGTGTGTGTGTGTGTGTAAAAGCAAAGCTGGTAAATCTAACTTTAACATCTGTTTCCTCACTCTAAAGCGATGTCAGTGACGGAGGAGCCCAGGATTTGAATCCCGCACATACTGATCCGCGGTGGAATATCTTACCGACATCGCCACTGGCTCCAGCCAGTGTAGGTATGTATATATACTTACACGTATAGCTAAATCTTCATCATTTATATATATATACATATATACATATATAACGATATATTATACTCGTACCAGCAAATGGTGATTTTTCCAGTTTCTCCATGATATAGGGCTTCTCTTTACAGACAAAAGCAAATTTCAAGCTTTATCCAGTTGTTGTGTCTTCCTTTAACTGCTGGCGAATAGTAGTAGTAGACCTACTGCACTCTGGTCAAGCGTCAAACTTCTGAGTAATTTCACAGGCTTACCACTTTAATATTAGCTTACTTTTAATAACATATTAGCTACAAAAATTAAAACGTCTTAAGTTAATATGATTTAGTTTCCTGAAATTACATAAAAATCCGTTAATGTGAGTCGGGGAGTTGAGAGTTATAAATAGAGTAGTCAAGAGACGAACGTAACAATTCTGAGCTGTGCCCTCTGAATAAATCTTAAGGTAATAAATATAATTTTTGAATAGCGTTCCTTGAAATAAATAGCTCGTGATTTATAGCTATATAGTTATGATAATGTACATGTAGTATATGATACACATAATCTGTTGGTCTGCTTGCACAGATTTTTAATAAAATTAATCTTTAAAGTAACATCAATGATATTGCCTTATGGCGAGAAACCGGACACTAAACTCATATAGATTGAGTGATTGATTAAAAATATTACAATTCTTAGTTATATCAAACATAAGAAATTTTAAAATATATCCTTTATATCAGCCTATCAAAGTATTATGTCATCAACAATCCATCCACTTTGTCTGGGTTTATGAACCTTTAGCGCTGATAGCTAGCACAGTATAATAATATATAGTCCGCTGAAAGCTAGCACCGTTCTTGAAGAGACCACGAGTTTCAATCCTGGTCTAACCAGCTCTGACAGTATGAATGTGGCAAGGAAATTGACATTAAACTTTAAGAATCCACCTATGATGCCGCAAATCAGTGTGCTGAACTTTTGGAAACTCTGTGAGGACTGTGATATACATGTGTGTATATATATATATATATATATATATATATATATATATATATATATATATATATAATGTAAATATATATATATATATTAGGGTGGTGCTGAAAATTTTTTTTTCCAGAAATTAGCGGGACAGCCCCTGGTTATGTTCTACTTATTACTGTGATCCCTTGTGCAAAAGAAATCTCCACTTTATTCCATCATTTAGGGGTGCCGCAGAAGCAATGAAGTTTTCCATACTGTAGTGCTATTACAGCCAAGAATTGAAACAGATAGTTGTGTAGCTATTAGCATTGGTAGGATTCACTTTTATGAAACATCAAATAATACAAGATAGTCATTCAATCAGAAACAACTTACACTCTTATCAGAGTATTAATAATAATAAGAATAATAATAATATTATTAATAATATTAATATTATTATAATAATATTATTAATAATATTAATAATAATAAAGGTTTAACTAGAAATTAGATTAAGTTCAGTATTTAAAACTTTGTGGCTGTCAGAATCTGGAAACTACCGACGATGCGCTGACACAACCTGTAGTTAAGCTTGCTTCTGTAACTCTTGCTTTATTAAGATCAGATTATAGTTTGAATATGCGCCACTGCTATCTCTGTCCTATCATTCACCACACTCAGGCCTGACACAATCTTTTGAGACTCAAAATGTTCACTGTTCGCGCTCCATACTCTCGGCTCTATTTCCAACCAACTGTATGAAATTCCAAGAATGGTGAAAAATCTGACTCTGGTTGTAGTTACAAATTCTTCAATACTTCGTGAACTAGAACTATCAATGGCTTGAGGACGATTAAGTGTAATTTGCAAGCCCTGCTATGTTCTCATAGTTCTCATCTACCATCCTGTCTTTAGTGACGTAAATCCGGTCATCAAGAAACTAAAAGCAATCAGATCCTCACTTTTAGATATCAGGCGTGACGTTTGCTGCTGAAAAATACAGCTGCTTCCTCATCTGCAATGCCACTATTAATACTACCACTATCATGATGACTGCCACTCATTTCTAAACCTCTTAAACATCAGTATGTCAGGACCAGAGGATGGTCCAGCTAATGAATTAAACACGTCACCTAGCATCACTTCAAAGATAAGGTGTCGATATGCGAGATGTCTTTTGTTAACTTTATTTCAATGAGGACTGCAGCTCCTTTTGCAGCACCAGAGTAATTGCCGTAGTACCAAAGACATTGCTTTCACCATATCAGTAAGAGACCAGTCATCGAGTGCTTGCACACCTGCATTCGCAATCGCCTCTCTAGTTTCATTAGGAAGCTTCGACGCGTTCAGCAGGAGCTCTACTCCATGTCCTGAGACAATAATTATATAATTGGTAAACGATCAACTTTCTCGGACTTTCCAGATATACAGGGTGAGTAAAAAAAGATTACACCTGCAAAACGTTTGAATATCTCAGGCAATTGCTAATATTTTCAAATCAAACTTTTACAAATTACTAAAGGAATAATTTTTGATGGGATTGCCAATTTTCATCCATTTTAATCTACAGATTGGCCAGTTATACAAGATTCAGCAGAGTAACCCCTCATTTTTTACCTAAAAATGGGGTTTGCTACTAGGGTAAGGGCAAATTGCACTTCATTGGCGAGAAGGAAAAGTTGAACGCTCAGTATTACGTCAATACTTTACTTCCCAAGCTGTTTGATTATTGCAATGCTCTTCTACCAAATGGTTTCATCTTTCAGCAGGATTATTCTCCTGCTCATGCTTCTCGTCATGCACAGGAATGGATCAGCGAGAGAAACCCGGATTTCATCAAGAAGAGTGAATGGCCTCCAAACTCTTCCGGTCAAAATCCTCTGGATTACCATGTTTAGGAAACCATGCTGCATCTCTATCAGAAACACCAGCCGAAGCCTAAAAACAATACAGAACTGCAGGTAGTGCTACAATCAATCTGGGAGAGACTGCCCCAAGCTGGAATCAACAAGGCTGTCCTAGCATTCCGAAAGCGACTACAGTCCAACACAGCAGCTGGAGGAAAGCATATCGAATAGTCAGTAATGCTAGCAGATACAGCTGGTTCTTTCGGAACCATCACAACGAACCTTTTATGGTCTAAAATAAAAATAAAATAAATTATTTATTTACAGTACGTTCAAAAATGGCGGTTGCTCTGCTGAAACTTGCATAACTGGCCAATCTACGTACCAAAATGGATGAAAATTGGCCACCCTATCAGAAATTAGTCCTTTAGTATTTATTAAAAGTTTGATCTGAAAATATTGACAATAGCCTGAGATATTCAAACATTTTCAGGTGTAATCTTTTTTTACTCACACTGCATCAGGCAAAAGCTTGACATCCTAGAGTACGACTAGTGGAACACCAGCAGTGAAACTTGTCTTCAAGTTTAAAAATACTTGTAAATATAAAATAAATATAATATTTTTAATAAGGTGTTTGCAAGAATTTGAGCTCTGTGCTTCATTCTACTTCGTCGATCAGTCTAACGATTCAAAGCGAGACCATCAGCGTCTTGACCAACAGCTTGAGAGAGTGAAGCAAGTGCATAGACTGCTTTTCGATCACCGATTTTTGTTCTGTCAAGGGCTAATGAAACGTGAGAATTAATATTGTTTCTTTGTCATAGGTGAAACCAACTACGAGGATATCTGTTTTAGACCTAGTAGCAATCTTAGAGCCTGCCATAATTACTAGCCTGTATATTAAAAAACCTGTAATAGTTTAGTAGTAAATAGTAGTAAATATGACCCATGTATTTCGCTGCGAAATATGTAATTAAATTGCTGTGAAATCTTTTTAAGAAGCACGCATTAAGCAAACGAATTATTTACAAATGTTCCTATCGAGAAATATTACTACGATAAACGACTACAATTAATCTATTCAGAATGAGGTAACGCGCCAGGAATGTAATCTTTGATATAACGTCATAACTTATGGCTGGTAATATTTTTAATTATAAAGGTGTTTTTCCAAAACTGTTGAATTTCCCAAATTGAAATAATGCTTCAGAAATGTAAACTATTTGCACTTGAAATATTCAATATATCACAATTAATTATGTTTTAGTCTTCAAACCCTGATTTGTAATTGATGCATAATATACCAGCAGATAATGAAAACAAAGAATTTTGAAAGAGATATTGCATTGTTGCTCTTCCTTTAGCTGTACGTTATAAGCTGAGGAATTTCAATAAAGGGGTACACATTTCAACTGCCCTTCGGCACCCCTAAATAATGGAATATTTTGCTAATATTTTGCATTTGAATTTCACTTATCAATACGAACAATGTTAAGGGGTGTCCCAGTGAAAACTAAAAAAAACTTTTTTGGCGACCACCCTAATATATATATATATATATATATACATATATATATACATGTATATATATATATATATATATATATATATATATATATATATATATATATATATATGCATCAATACGTCAGACAAAGTGGTAGATGCCTGTATGTCCGTCTACTGTCACAGCCATAGTGTGTTGACTATAAATAAAGTAGGCTAATTGCTATAGCAGAGTAATTACTAAAGTTAAAATAATTGCCATTTCTTTCTATCCAAAGTCAAAACTATCTGTTTATACAATTCAATGTATTCTTAAAATTGATTTATAACTTTACATATGCAGTCTCTTTCGCTAAAGAATTCAACAAATCTACTTCGCGATAGGTAACGGCCTGAAGTTTTGTTCTTGAGGTCCTAGAATCAATTCCCATTAGATTGGAGCTGATCAGAGAGTAAAATATCGCACCTTTCAGGCTACATCGGTACATCTAACTTCTTGAAAGGAAACCCTTCAGACTTCTGATCTTATTATTAACTCACATTAAAAAAATAAGTTCATACAACTCAATTTACGAAGAAGTGCTGGATATGTCACACTCTAGGGGGGAATGTTTACTAAAAGAAGTCATAGAAGAAAGAATGCAGGAAAGAGATGTAAAGGCAGGACGAGATTAGGTATGTTAGATGATTTAATGATCCACTCGTATGTGGACTTGAAGAGGAAAACGGAAAACAGAGAAGAATGAAGGCATTGTTTGTAATGGAGCTGCCAGTAGGCAGTGCATTACGAGAGAGAAGGAGAGATTCATAGCATCTAATGAAAAGTAAATCCCATATACATATAGGCCTACATATACCCTTAGGTAACTTAACTAGTTGCTTCTTCGTGATAAAATATTACTTGCGTTGTGGATATATAATCTGTAATGAGCCTGAATTGTCTTTGAGACGGTAGCTCGAGTGTGCCGAATCATCTCGAAGATCCGCTTCTGAACCTTAACGTTAAACACATTACTTTCTACTTTAAAACCTAATGCCTGACAAAAATTTCTTCAAACATTTTGATGTATTCCATATTGCCTAGCAAATACTAAACCGCTGCTTACTTTAAGGTGTGAGAGTTAAAATAAGGTTAAACAAAAATCCAAGTGAAGGTAGCTAGAATGTGTCGAGAGGTCTTGCCGAAATACACATTACTAGTTGAGCACATAACCTAAATCACTGTCATAATGCCACTTATCTATAAATGCTCCACGACCATCTGAAGCTGAAATACCAGTATCAATCGATTAAAGACATGAATTTTATACGAGCTTACATAAGCATGGACGTTAATTGCACAGCGGTACTTAGTAATTAACACTGAAATCCTGTGCTAGAATTCTCTTTCTTAATGTAAAGTGGGGTAGGTTGAAAAGTTTGGCGGGGGGGGGGGTCGAGAATGTTTGGACCCATTTTAAAGTGAGTTTCCTCTTCTTCAGTACACTGCCAAGTGATAGGTTCAAGGTACATATTCATACTCAAAGTCTGTTTTCTCGCTCCATAGGAGCACTCCTTTGATCAACAAGTTAATCCCTTCACAAAGTCTATGCCTTATCCATACCTTATGTAGCCTATAGTTTTGGAAAGTATGGTTTCCGAGGTGGTTTCCCGTTGCCTTCCTCAGAGACAGTGAGTTTAACAATTGTAAATTTGTGACATAGTGTTTAAAGTGCCCAGATGGAATTTAAATCACAGCAACTCGAAATTCGTGATAATTAGGACACCAAATTACAGACTAAGCTGTAATTAAAGATCAAACAATAAACTGTAAGCCACAACTGCAAAGTCTTAAAAGACATCGAAAGTGACTTTAAACGGCACTGATTCAACTGTAATAGGCAGGAAAATCGTAGAAATTCGAAACAGAAAGAACCCCAATCCCCGTAAATTCTTACAATACGATTGTCCTTGTTTCAAACTATTCTCAAGTTCAAATTCCTATCCGCATGAAGCGGCGGTGATTCTGCATAAACTTTATGACACTTGAAAGTTAGTATTGGACACTTGACGATTGAAATTCAATTGTGTGCTAGCCCGCTTGTAACAATCAGGTTTCAGTCATTCAAGGAATGGGCGTCAATCTATAGATGTATTTCATGATCTGTAGTGATAATGTTCATGCGCACCAATTGCCTAAAAGTGATATATATATATATATAAATATATATATATATATATATATATATATATATATATAATAAATATATATAAATATCTAATAAATATATCTATTCAAAGTTTTAAGCTATTGCAGTTTCAAGATTCAAATTAGCATAAACTAACTAACCGCCTTATTTTTTAGCTACTGCAACATAGATGAAGTAAATTAGGTCAGATGATCAAATCTCTTATAACTCGTTATTGACCACACATGTACATAATATGATGCCATAGTATTTATTGGTTGAAGTGATTTCTCTTTGGTTATCCCAATATCTGTCGTAGTCAGCGGTCTCGTAACACTTGCAGTTATCGGTTGGTACAGTCTGATCTTAAGATTCACTGAGACAAGTTACAATCCGAGAAAAGATTAAGTAAAAATATAGTAGAAATAAGCAACTTGAAAGTTAAAGCATGGTACAATTATGGAATATATATGTACATTGCTTATCTAACCATATATTATTTTAAAAGATTTTTGATATAGTGTTGCATTAATAAGTAACAGGAAATGAGACACAGACATTACTTTGAAATAGGCATTATTTAATAAAACAGGCATTATTGAACTAAGCATCAAATGCAAATTTAAAACTTTGAGAAACATTTGTGAAAAACAAATATTATTGAGGAATACTTATTTGTAAAAAGATATCATTTGTAAAACGACGTTATTTATTTATTAGTAGACATCACATGAGAACCAACCATTATTGATAGATTGTCATTAATCTGAGTCACAAACTTGACTAATTTCATATAAATTGTTGAAAATTTAAAAAAAAAACTAATCACAACTTAAGAATTTATTAGTTTATAACGCCATTCATATTCTTTTTCTTCATCTATTCATTCATTCAATGAATGACTGAAATTCTCAATGGTCTCAATAGCGTAAGTGGTAACGTCATAAAGTTTTAAATGACAAATCCTGAGGTGAATTGAACCCGCGTGGATTCGAATCTCAGCCGCGCACTGATGTGAGAGTAAAATCTCGGACATTCACTGGACTGATTATACGGAAAATGGACTAAATTGCCTAACGGTTTAAACATGTGGTATTTAAACAGAGAGATAGATATCAACATAGTTGATCATTTCACTATGATAAGTATTTACTTTTTCACACACCCATTCATTGATTCATTATTCATTGATCCATTCATTCTTTAGTTCGTTCGTAATTACTCACTCATACACTCAATCACTCACTCAATCACTAGCTCATTCATTCATTCATTCATTCATTTCTTGCTTTCTTTCCTTCTTGCCTTATTAAATTCTTTCTTTCCCTTATTCTCTATGTCTAGACTGATGATATCTGATAGAGATATAATGTTAGATAGGATGATAGTTATATGATTCAATCAGTTTCAGAAACTTAAAAATTTAGACCCGACGAAAGCTGCAAGTATTCGCTAAAGACCGCTGTGGTAGATAGTTCATGACATCAGCAATGCATGATTAAATGAACAGCTGTTAAAAATATTATATATTATGATTATTCTGAAATGAAATACTGTGATTACTGTAATTTCGGACAGTTCGGCCTTAATCACTACAATTCTTTAAAGTTTCTGAAACCGATTGAATCATACAACTTAATTTAAAGCAGCAGCCAGCTGCTGTAGACCTCACATCACCTCGCATCAGCTGCCGTAGACCTCGCATCAGCCGCTGCAGACCTCACATCAGTGTTGTAGTGCAGTGTTGCCATTCTGCTCAAACAATTCACTTATTATGAGTGCTGAAGCTTGAAGTAGCCAAAGAAGTCAATCTATTCAGTTTCTAATGTTATCCATAGAACATTCATCTTCAATAGCAGCTATAAAGTTTAAAATCTTCATTTGCATCACAACTAAGAAATGTTCAAGGCAGAATTCGAACCGATGACCTAACTGCTGCTTAACTGGTTATCGGGTTGTCATCCCCGTCGTCATTTAACTGCTATTAAAATATTGTTGTTGTTTTGTCTAACGCCGAGAAGAGTTCGAGATGATCTAATATATGTACTGTCTGGAGCCAGTGGCGATGTCGGTAAGGTACTCGACCGCGGATCAGTATGTGCGGCTTCAAATCCTGGGCTCGCCCGTCACTGACATCGCTTTCAAGTGAGGAAACTGACGTTAAATTAGCTCTACCAGCTTTTTACTTAGAATGTATAAATAGCTCACTGTGAAAGCGCGTCAGATAACGCCATAATTTTTAAATGACTGTTCCTGAGGTCCTGGGATAAATTCCAGGTAGAGCTGATCAGAGAGTGAAATCTCGGACATTGACTGGACTGGTAATATGGATAACTGACAATTTTGCCTAACTGTTAAACATGTTGTATTAATAGTGATAGATTTAATCATGGGTTATCATCCTCTCTAATCTGTGTTTAAACCATAGACATACTATAGTTTTAAAGCAACTTTACTAAATTAATTTAGCGAAGTTGATTATAATATTTTGTTTAATTTAATAAATATCTATAGAATTAAAGATCATAAATAAAAACTAACTTATTAAATCTGGAAACGGACATACATAAATAGTTTCTAGCCAGACAGTTGTTTTGAATGGGCTCCCAAACAAGGTTTTCGATGCAAAATTTATAAAAGATACGTTAAATATGTGTGACATAATAATAATAATAATGATAATAATAATAATAATAATAATAAAGGATTAACGTCCGTTTCCTCATACAAGGATGATGACAAGGACGTCCCTTCAATATATTAGAAGTCTGATAAATTTAATAAGTTTATAAAATGTATACATATACACTTGTTATGATTAGATATTTTATTGTTGCGTACAGTACAATGTAACAAGCGATATGTCATAGAAATATTTTGTTGCTGATTTTTTTACATGCAAGCTCTTTATACAAATCATTCATTTTTTATGAACGGTTCAATTTTGTTTATTAAGTGTATTTAGCAAGTCTTAAACAAGCATCTAACGCTTCTAGACCAGAACTGTTATGTGTCATCTGTTCTTAAAGAAAACATTTGATAATTATGTTTATTAGGCAAACCTCAGAATAGCCATGCTATTGAATATGACAAAATGGCAACACTGCAGATGCAAAAAGTCCGCAGCAGCTGCCGATAATACTTTCAACTGCTGGCTGCTGTCAGCTGCTGGCGCCCTGCCAGCTGCTGGCTCTGTGCCAGCTGTTGGCTACTGTCAGCTGCTGGCTCTGTGCCAGCTGCAGGGTTACGCTAATAGAAGTTTGCTAACTTCAAGCCAGCTGCTTGGCAGAAATATTTCATGGATAAACTACATTATAATATTTGTATAATCTGCAGTTTATATAATCGACAATCCCTTTAATCAAGAAATGTCTATGACAAAGCGAATTAATAAAATAAGGCACGGATACGATTATGTATTCATGAGGACTTCAAGGTAAGAAAAATTAAACTGTTTCTTTCTTAAACCCGATTCGATGTACAGGCAGTGATGGGCACAAAAAGTATTTTAAAAACACTATTTCACTTTCAAACGCGAAAATAATATTTGATTTAAGATTTTGAAAATACTTAAAAAAGTTCTTTATTTGGGTATTTTCAAAATACGTTTAACAGTTATTTCGCGATATTTCAAAATACTCTTCAAAATACTTTTTGGAATGTTTTGCAAGAGATTCGTGTTTTGTACGAATTCCTTAAGATATACATGTAGATTAGAAAATTTAAGATTCAAGACCTAAATTTGACGGCGGGAATTAGCGCACTTGGTTTAGTCGCGCGTCAGTAGTAGAAGTTAAGCTGCTTTTGCCTCGGTTGGTACATGGTTGGGTGACCACCGTGAAAGACCGAGTGTTGACAGTTTTGAATGAAAAATCCCAGGGTGTTGGAAGGTTATTCTTAAATCGGCTCTGGCTGCAATCTATGCGCCATAAAAAGGCAACGATTACTAATAATCATGGAGAGGAAGGAGGAAATGGGCGTTAAACAAGCATCTTTGATCCTGACCAAGTGTCTCCGAATCCTTAAATATATTTGGTATAAAACTAACTCTTTAGTATAACTGTCAAAAAATGAGCGAGGAGACCTTTGCATATTTTTTGTGGACTGTACTACGTCAGGGAATAATTATCTGCTCTTTGACGGCGAGATTAGCGCACTTGGTTTAGTTGTGGGTCAATTATCGAAGTTAAGCTGCATCGACCTCGGTTAGTACTTTTTGGGTGACCACCTTGGAAGACCGAGTGTTGGTAAAAGCTTAGGAAGGAAAAAATCCCTGGGTGATGGAAGGTTATTCTTAAATCTGCGCCGGCTGCAATTGATGCGCCATCAAAAGGCAACGATTACTAATAACCATGGAGAGAAGGAGGAAATGGGTCTTAAACAAGCATCAGTGCTTCCTGACCCAGTGTGCCGTTATGTTATGTTTAAGTTATAAATTATGCGTAGGCCAACTTTAAGAAATACTGAAATCAGTTAGAGTAAACGTTAAATGAAATTGATTTATTCAAAATATCAAATTCTTCTCTCATTTAGGCAAATTAAGAAATTGAGCATGCTAAAATACAGCCTTAAATTTAAATTGATAAATAGGCTTTATTGTTTGCAAATTAGCTCCCTGAAACTAAATAATATCCATGCTTTTTTCTTTCATGGAATGCTTGTGCAACATATTATCAAGACGGTAATGAATTTGTATCTGTTATAATATATAACAAATATGGTAGACATTAGATCATTGACAAAATCCGTATTGTTTATTTTCTAAATTTCGTATAATCTAACCCTCATCATCATCATCATCTTCACTTAAATCCCAGTTTAACTAGGTTCTGGATACGAATTGATCTCCTCCAATCCTAAAGACTTTTGAAGTTTTTCGATTCGTTTAAATTTTGCAGCAATTCTTGGAGCCTAGGCGCTCACCAACCTAATGCCCTTTATGACGTTGGGTTGGATCTTGTATGTACATGTACATGTATATTGCCTTCTACGACACGTGCATATTTACCCGGTTGGTTTATTCTTCAAGCAACCCGGACACAACACGGACACAACATCTAATCTAACCCTAATTCTATTAATGTAATATTCAAATTAAATCCTAACCTTAACCCGTACCCTATCCTTAACCGCAAACCTAAATCTAACCCCTAGCTTTAAAAAGTAAAAACATGTTTAAAAGTATGTTAACAATAGTAAAGAAACAATAAGGATTTTGGCCATGATCAAATGCTTGCTCTCCTGCCATGTAATAATCTTTGCCTCTTGACCTCCGCTCTTAATTATTCTTTCAACTCTTGGTTCTACCCGCGTTGTATCCGGGTTGCTGAAGAATAGACCAACCGTAGCCTACACGTGTCGTAAAAGGCGACGAAGTGCCAACAACCAAATCAAAAGACACACGTTGGTCTTAATTCATTAAAGCAGAACACACGTGAGTCTTAATTCAGTAGATCATAAGACACAGGTGGGTCTTAATTCATTAGATCAGTAGACACACGTGGGTCTTAATTCAGCAGATCAGTAGACACACGTGGATCTTAATTCATTAGATCAGTAGACACACGTGGGTCTTAATTCACCAGATCAGAAGACACACGTGGGGCTTACAAGACACACGTGGGCCTTAATTCATTAGATCAGTAGACACACGTGGGTCTTAATTCATTAGATCAGTAGACACACATGAGTCTTAATTCAGTAGATCAGAATACACTCGTGAGTCTTACAAGACACACGTGAGTCTTAAGTCATTAGATCAGAAGACATACGTGGGTCTTAATTCATTAGATCAGTAGACACACGTGGGTCTTACTTCTTAACCAATCATTGATGCTTCGATTATAACTCATCCAATATTGTGATTGCTTTCTTTGCCCAGGTTTCATCAAGTGTTAATATGCCAATAACTCCTTCTGTACCTCTGAGGAGTTTGGATGTAATGGCAACATTCCGATCAAGCAGGACTCTAAGCATGACTCTATACTGTACTCTTGCCATCATTTCATGCCAGTGTATGGTCGTTGTGAACAGTGTCCCCAACTTCAAAGAGCATTCACCGTACGTATCGTATTACTAAATATAAAAAATGTATTAATTGAATAACTTCACTAATGTGAGAAAGGGCATTCGGTTGGTGATCGCCTAGGCTCCACAAATTGCTACAAAAATTTTAACGATTGGAAATGTCTCAAATAGGGGATTGACTGATGGATGATATGATGTAGGACAGAGAGGATTTGAGTCAGTCTGTTCGTATCCCGACCCTAGTTAAACTATGATTCAAGGGAAGAAGATGATGATGATGAAATAGAAAATTTACTGCTGCGTTAATTGTAATTAGGCCATTAATTAATCAACCATTTTGAGACTACATGTTAAACGAGAAGTCATTCTATGGAAGCCTGCAAACTATGTTGTACTGTACCTACGGTTTTGTAAATAATTAAATGTCCATTAGTTGAAGTGTACTTTAAAAACGTGAAAGAGTAAAAGGAGAAGGAAAAATGTAAAGAAAATGTAAATTTGCTGTACCATGTGTACACAACAGAACGAGAGAGATAAATGGGCAGATAATCAACATTAAAATACAGATTTGAGTCCAATATCTTAAATTCAATGATACATTCATACGTTTAGCAGTTAGCCTAATTCCTTTTTAATTACTTTAGAATGTTAATTTCTTTAACTCACTTTAATTCAAGACCGCTTTGATTAGTACTTACGTAAAACTAGTGGTTGTAACTTGTACATGTGTACGTTTATATTTGTGTTGTAATGTATGCGAAATGTAAATTTATTTGTATTTTTAAATTTATGGTTTATAATTATATTTAAATGTTCAGTTGTAAGGATTCGCCTAATTTTTTTAAGTAATTAACTTTTGAAAATTTCACTGCAACATACTGTATGCAATTCAAAGAAGTGCTACAGAACATGACACGGCTCACTACATGGTAATGTAATGCAATGCAATACAATTCAATGGAATACAATGCAGCAACTCTATAGTGTATCTGACAGCACCACACCAGAGAGGAAGCGGACGTTAAATATTCATTGTATTGTGCGCAATTCTTGTTTACTATATTGTTAAACGCAATGTAATGCAGCATGCTATATTTATTTATGTATTATAGACAGTTTTATCTAACCAAGACGTTGCTAAGCAATTACTCCAAACAAGATCCACCTCAGCTAGGTATGGTACTTATAAAATGATAAGAGTTTGACTGCTGGTGTTATAATTGAGGTCTCGGGCATATAATGGAATATACAATGTATGACCGAGTCAGTTAATAAATAAATATATAAAATTTATCAATTACTCAATCAATCAATCAATCCATCAATCGATCGATCGAGCAATCAATCAATCCATCAATCGATAAATAAATAAATCAATCAATCAGTAAGTCAATCAATCAATCAACTAGTCAAAATGATTTATTATTTACATGTATTGCACTGTATGGCGGGAAATAAATAGATTTAAATGTAATGTTAAATAGAATTTTAGTTGTTTTATCAGCAGTATGTTGGATTGCCTAATAATTATGATACTGCGATCTTTTCATATTAATATCATACAGTGAAAGATTTGATTCTGCATAAGAATACGAACAATTTGATGTGATATCATTAACTTAACTGTAACAACTTATACTAACTAACTTACTGTATAACTTTAGAATATTTAAGTTTCACCATGGTTCACATTAAAATTGTGCTCACTTATTGCATTTACTTGTTTGTTTGCATTGCTTGTGAACTGTACAGGGTTGAATGACCCTTTTTGGTGATCTAAATAAATAAAAAATAAATATTGTTAACTTCTGAATGGCATAGAAAATCAGCTTAACTTTTAAATTACATGTAAGATTTATTTCAATTTGAACAGTAAAGTAGCAGCTCCTATTCTTAGGTAAATTAGTATTAACTGTTGAACAGTTGACGGTGTTTCGACATCGTGATTAAATTCTTTGCTACCAGTATATGTAGATCTACGGGAAACAAATTAGTTCTATTGTTTTTCTTGACAACAGAATAAAAAGTAACTGCATAGATGCATATATCTTCATGAATGTCTAAATAGCTCTGAATGTAAGTGCATTAGATAACGTCATCATCATCATCATCTTCCCTTAAATCCCAGTCCAACCATAAACAGGGTCGGGATACGAATAGACTTTCTCCAGCCCTCTCTGTCCCACACCACATCATCAGTCAATCCCCTATTTTTCATGTCCTTCTTGATTACCGCATCCCAAGTCAACTGTGGTCTACCTCTCTCAAGCTGAACATCCAGTTCTTCCCTCCAAACTCTCTTTACTACATCCTCATCTGCCTTTCTCACAATATGCCATACCATCTCAATCTCGGGACTGAGCCAACCTATCCCCGATCCCCTCAACATTCAAATTCATCCTCACATTCATTTTCCATTCTGTCCTTCCCAGTTCTTCCACACATTAGACGCAACATTCTCATCTCTGCCACATGCAAACTCTGCAAATGTTCCCTTTTTAGTGCCCAACATTCCGAACCATACATCGTTACTGGCCACAGAAATATAAAATTTGCCTTTCAGTCTTAGTGAGATTCTCCTATCACACAACACTCCACTGTCAGCCCTCCACACACTGACTATTAGATAACGTCATGAAATTTTAAAAATTACTGTTTCTGAGATCTTGGGATCAATTCCCGGTAGAGCTATTAGATGTTAAAATCTCGGATATTCAAAGAACTGGTAACATGGGTAATTGACAACGCTGCTTAATAGTAACCATGTGTTGGCTTTTTTAAAATGATAGCTATCGGCAAAGATGCTCATTTCATTGTAATTTGATTTTAATATTTTAATCAATGAGAATCATTGTAATACTAAAATAAAAATAAAAGCTCGAGCACTGCGCATGTATTTATGGAGCATACTACTCAAGTCCTACATAAAAGAAATTTATTAGAAGTTTCTCTTATTATTCACGAAGTCATCATTAAATGAACTGAAAGCGTAATTAGTAAATCACTTGACTCGACTAATTACAGTAACGTTAGGGCTCTAATAGATAGTCTTGATAATTTATTATTCAATTATCAACTAAATTATATAGCCGTATCGTATCATTTTACGTGTTGAATATTAGTCATATTTTAAGTGCTAATTTAAATAGGCCGTGGCCCGTGAGGCTTAACAATTGAAGATGAAGTTTTGATCACTCCACCGCTGAGCGAAGATTTAATTTTTAATTTGTTGAAAATTATGTTACATTTAAAATCCTCCCCCGCATATAATTGTCTTAAACTGATGTAGAACTGTGATTGTATTATTAACACGTATAGAATAAAATAAGAATAATGGTTTATCATCCGTTTCCTCATCCATCGATGATGTCAGGGACGTCCCCACAGCACACATCAATTTACCGAAGTAAATAACATATATCCAAGTAGTATTAATTTAAATTTATATTAATGACTTCAGAAATTGCTACAAAATTTTCTAATCACGACCCTAGTTAAACTGGGTTTGAAGTAAAGATGATGATGTTGACTATTTCTTTCTGCTGCAATTTTAGACAAGCCGACGAAGGTCATGATCAGCGTGTATATCAACAGCTTCTACGCCATTAGTGAACAGAACATGGTATACGTCTCTTTAATGTCACTAAATTTATATTTTCAAAATTTTAGATTCATTTCTTTTTTTATTCTTTGCATGATATTTCAGCCACGTAATACCGAGAAATGCTTTGATAGATACATGTAGATAGAAAAACATTTTATTTGCGCGAAAATCAAAATGACATTGCCCACTATATAGAACGACGCGAATAATGGACATACAGGCCCGAAGTTTCTGACTGATGCCCACAAGGAACCTTTTTTGTAACAATGAACTAGAATTTCCTCAATACCATCAATGCCAGCATATTCTTGTGATACGAAAGCGCACTTTAAAATTAACCCAAGAACTTCGTGCATTTGTCTGTATTTCGTGCTCATAGAAACACCTTATGAAGAGAATGTTCTGCAGGTCTAATTTAGACCTTTAATTTAACTTTAGAGTTGTAAGTGTGATTCTGCTAAATTTAACGTCTATTTACACACGGCGATGTCAAAGACAATACGTTCAGAATACCGAATCAATAAAAATACAAAAAAATACCTCTTACGTATTAGGTTCTATAAAGACTATTAACCGCGTCAAGCGTCAGATTTCTGTGTAGAAAGCATGACAATGACAATAGAATATAAAGTAGATAAAACGTCCTGTTCCTCTTTCAAAGCTGATATCGAAGTCATCATGGAGACTGGATTCTAATCTTGAATCTATTGTTCTGTAATAGGACACCTACTTGCAGCTGATCTTGTACATACCCCGTTGTACAGTCTCATTTATGTATATTTTTATTGAATTAATTTCAATTGAATTAACTGAATTAATTTTAATTCTTCAAAGCTCATATCGCATTCATTCACCCATAGTTTAGCAACTTCATCAGTAGTGTGCAGTCAGGCCGAACCACCATAGAGCTTTGACATCGGACATTCTTCCACTTACATATAGTTTCACAGCAGAGCACCACACGAGCACCCAGCAGAGCACCACACGAGCACCCAGCAGAGCACCACACGAGTACCCAGCAGAGCACCCAGCAGAGCATCCATCATTTCTTGTCAGACCACCTGTTATCTATTGTTAATTGACGTATTGAGGATTACCCTCTAATTGAGGAGTGCCCTCTAACCTGCCTACCGGGTGGACTGTCTATGCTAAGATGGCTTACATGTGAAGCACCTATATCTGGATTAACTATTGTTAATTGACGTATTGAGGATTACCCTCTAATTGAGGAGTGCCCTCTAACCTGCCTACCGGGTGGACTGTCTATGCTAAGATGGCTTACATGTGAAGCACCTATATCTGGATTAACGCATACACTAAATAAATAAATTGACGTGTGCAGGACTATGCTGTGAACATGTATCTGAGGCAGGCCTGGCATGACCCTCGACTCGCATTCGAGTCGCCTGACAGCACGCTGACTCAGATGCGCATGCACGATGATTTCTGGAAGAATCTCTGGGTGCCCGACGTCTTCTTCCGCAACGAGAAGAACGCGAGATACCACGAGGTGACCGTGCCCAACCGTCTGCTGAGGATTAACAGCACCGGGCATGTGTGGTACACGATCAAGTAAGTGTTAATAGTACATGATATGTCTGTTATCTCAATAGCGTAGGGGTAACGTCATGAAGTTTTAAGTGACAGATCCTGAGGGGAATTGAACTCTCGCGGGTTCGAATCCCAGCCGTGCTGATCTGAGAGTAAAATCTCGGACATTCACTGGACTGGTTATAAGGAAAATGGACTAAATTGCCTAACGGTTAAAACATGTGGTATTAAAAGTGATAGGCATCAACATAGTTGATCATTTCACTATAACTCGTGCTTACTTACTTATCTCTCTCTCTATCTCTCTTTTTCTCTCATTCTTTCTCTCACTCTCACTACAGTTCTGCCAAGTGACAGGTCCAAGGTAAATAGTCATACTCAGGGTCTGCTTTGACCCTCCACAAGGAGTACGAGGCTTTCCGTCGTGGTGTCAAAACACTATTGCGCTCGCGTAGTTTTCCTAAATGAAATTACAACATATGAAGTTTACTATAAGGCTTCTTCTAGTTTTTACTTAGCTTCTAAGTAATATTATTAAAATCTTTCTATAAAAAAGTATCGAAGACCGACTTCGACCATGAAACTGTTACATAAGTTTTCGTTTTTAATAATAATAGTAAGAATTTATATATTTTATCTCTTACTTTATTTGAATTTATCTATTTTAATAAATTTATTAATTAAATTGATTAATTCTAATAAATTAAGAGGTACTTATCCCTTACCTTATTACAATTGATCTATTTTATTTCTTATTTTATTAGAAACAAGAAATTTCATCTTATCTGTTATCAGACATGAACAAATTACAAATTACAGAGATTTATGACTATGAGAAGGCATTTGATTGTGTTTGAGCAGAATCACGGCGACTCTATCATGTATCATGGACCTCAGAAATTATCCTCTGGATTCACAAATCTGTCCTATGATGTTCGAAAGCTGTTAGTATAGGACTTACACATTTATTCTATACAATCTCTCTCTCTCTTAGCGCACTGCCTACTGGCAGGTCCATGGTATATAACGCCTCCACTCTTTTCTGTCTTCCGCTTTCCTCTTCATGTCCACATATGAGTGGGTCTTTAAATCATCTAACATACCTAATCTCGGCCTGCCTCTACCTCTATTTCCTTCCATTCTGCCTTCTATGACCTGTTTTAATAGATTTTGCCCCCTTAGGATGTCTATACAATATGATACGATATTTCATGATGTTATCAACAAGTATAGGATTAGATTAACAGAAAAACTGTTCAAGGTTTCTAACGTATAGACTAAGGTTTTGAGATAGGGAACTGAAGGTACTCTTAGCTTAGACATTTAAATACTTATTTTATGTTCTTATTTTATTTTGTGTGGGTCTCAAACAAGCAGTTGTGCTTTCTGACCCGGTGTTGTTATATTATGTTAAGTTACTTTCTGATAAGCAATGAGAGATAATAGTACGAGAGAGAGGTTGAGTCAGCAAAATGATCAGTTTGGTATTGGACAACGGTACGATAGCTGCGGAGTAACATGTAGATTGCCTAAAGCCTACATAGCGTACAAGACTTACATAGATCTACCTAGATAAATAATTCTGGGCTCGCCCGTCACTGACATCGTTTTCGAGTGAGGAAACTGACGTTAACCTTAGCTTTACCAACTTTATCTAGATAGATGCAGTTTGTATTTAAGTTGCATTGTGATCAGATGGGTTCACTACGGATACGATGTTTTTTGAGTGGATGATTCCATCGCACGACTCAGATAAAACGGGAGAACTACCTCAGTTCAAGTTAGGCGATACGATATCAAGAGACTGTTCTCAAAATTATACCGCAGGTACAACAATGATAAGTGATACTAACTATGTTAATAGGCCTACACTATGACTTATACGACTTGTATATCTATAAATGTACAAATGTAGATATACATAGATATTATATAATTCTATATAATTCTATATAAAAGTCTATATATATATATTATAGATATATTTATATATTTATATAATATTATATATATATACAGCCTGGGACAAAAATATTAATCCCCTAGCGAAATCTCAATAACTTTAAGAAAACTCAAAATATCTCTACGAAATTTTCGGAGCTTCTAGGGGAGGAATTTCGTGTAGAAATTCCTCCTCTGGAATCCCCGAAAATTTTGTAAAACTATTTTGAGTTTTGTCCAACTTATTAAGACTTTTGGTAAAAAAAGCCTTGTTAAAACTGATTTTGCACTTTTTTCGTAGAAAAGCTGTAATGTTTTTCCTGCTCAATAGATTTTCATCAAATTTGCTAGATATACGCCGAAATTCCTCCCCTAGAAGCTCCGTAAATTTTGTAGAGAAATTTTGAGTTTTCATAAAGTTATTGAGATTTCGCTAGGGGATCTTTTTTTGCCCCAGTCTGTATATATATATATATATATATATATATATATATATATATATATATATATATATATATATATATATATATAATTGTATATTAATTAACGCACTTTCTGACGTTTGGATTTTAGAGCTTTGTACACTTTTACATGTAGCACACGTGTAGTTCACGGTTAGTGTATTCTTCCTATAATATAATACAGTATAATAACTTCTATATATTTATTCAGATTTAGAGAAACAACACGGATATAAGCCTATAAACACAATTCTAATATGTCAATATTTAGTTTCTTTAAGCTGGCTTTTCTTTTTGGGAGGGGATATGGCGTAACGGTTAGAGTGTTCGCCTCGGAGAAAAGTGGCCTGGGTTCAAAGCTCGTGTCAGTCAGGTAATGACGGGTATCCCCCTTGGGAGGTTAATCTTGTATCGGAGCTTGCTGCCGATTGACGCTATCAATAGCAAAGATTTGATTAACCATGGAAAGGATTAATATTAACCTGCCAGGAACCTGTAAAGCAGTCTCGAAGACCGGACACCGGCCATGACACCGCCAAAGAAATTGTCGGAAGTTATTATTATTATTATTGACATTATTATTATTATTATTATTAATTTTATTATTATTATTGTTATTACTATTATTATGGGGGTTGCGACATTTTGGGACTTATTTATTGGAATTCAAGCCAAGCTTCGCAGCTTGGCTTGAATTCCACATTGCTCGATGTTATCGTTAACAGCAGTAGTACTTGTTGTTGTTGTCATAGGCTCATTCACCTGCCTGTCGCTAGAGTTTCAGCTGCACAGGAACATCGGTTTCTTCATCATCCAGGTCTACGTGCCTAGCATACTCATCGTCATTCTCTCCTGGGTCAGCTTCTGGATCAACATCGACGCCTCGCCTGCCCGGGTGTCCCTGGGCCTGCTCACCGTCCTCACGACCACCACGATGAGCGGCACGGCCAGGGAGTCGCTGCCCCGGGTCCCCTACATGAAGGCCATCGACATCTGGATGATCGTCTGTTTGATATTCGTCTTCGCCTCGCTGATAGAGTACGCAGTGGTCAACGTGCTGGCTAGACATCAGATCACGATCAAGAGAAGGGCAGGGGCGGCTCAGCGGGCCCCTGAGGCTGGGAGGTCACCCCGGGCCTGGCATGTGTTCCCTCAGAGACACCTCGCGAGTAGGACTGGGAATGTGGAATCTGAGGTAGTCTCTTAATTGTAAAAGAGATAATTAAAAGCTAATAAAAGATAATAGGTCTCTAAATTCCGTGTAAAAAAGCTAATGTTAACGTCAGTTTCCTCACTCGAATGTGATGTCAGTGACGGGAGAGCACAGGATTTCAACCCCGCACAAAATGATTCGCGATCGAGTATCTTACCGACAACGCAACTTACTCCAGCCAGTGGCGATGGCCGTAAAAGTTGTTAGACAGCGAACAAGTGTCTTCGTTAATATCCTATCTATGAGGACTTTACGTCAGGTTCTCTATCTGAAGATGATGTCGGGGAGGCTTTAGATTAGATGATAGGACAGCTGCCCCATTGTGCACATTTTTCTAAACTGAAAAATGAATTTTAATCTTTGCAGTTTGGACTATAAGATTTATATGTGGTCTTGATGTCTTACTCTATCTGTTTCGATCTCCAATGATAATTGCAATATAAATTTTAAGGTTAACGTCAATTTCCTATTCGATATAAGGTCAGTGACGGGAAGAGCTTGGATTCACGGCTTGTATTGGAGTTAATATGTCCCTGTCGATGGTCCATCGGTTCCTCAGAATACCATAATCAACAATTTGTGGAATTTCATTCCTGACCAATATTACAGTAGGTTAAATGAGTGAACTAGTGATTGATTTTCATTATTATTAGTGAGCCACTTAAAAACATACACTGAAAACCATTAGTCCAGCTAATCCTCGCCATTCTTCTCCAATTCCACATTTTCAATGCCTCCAATTTCCTAATAGCGTCCTTCCTTAAGGTCAAAAAGAAAGAAAAAGGAAGCCTATTCTTTCGTATATTATCTGTTCTTTTATCTAAATAGTGTGGATTCAGTTCCGGTTTCTAATCGGAAAGTAAAATCTCAGATATTCACATTGTCTATAGACTGATAATGGAAAGCATAAAGATTTAAACATGAAGTATGAAAAAAAGTAAACTCGCATTATGGTGAAATGATCAACTATGTCGATATCTATCACTTTTAATACCACATGTTTAATCCGTTAGGCGATTTAGTCAATTTTCCGTATAACCAGTCCAGTGAATGTCCGAGATTTTACTCTCAGATCAGCGCGGCTGGGATTAGAACCCACGACGGTTCAACTCACCACAGGATCCGTCTTTTAAAACTTCATGACGTAACCCCTACGCTGTTAAGACATTCCATATGAAAAGTGACAGATATTATCATGGATGCTTTACTATCCTGTGTGTATAAACTGAAAAAAACTTTGGACTGATTATCTGGATTTTGAAATTTGCACCGTTTTTGGACCTTCTTTGTGCTCGACGGCTTGATTTTGTCTCAATAGTGCTCGATGTTGTCATTGATGACTGTAGCACTCTAATTGTGAACTCTTGAGAACCCTATGGGGAACTTTAAATGTCGAATTGAATTACCAATCTTTAGTCGAAGTATCGTTACGCAACATGAAACAAAATGTCAATAACAATTTTTGAAGAAACGCTCTAGTGTAAGAATGTTTAATTTTCGCACTTGTGTTTTGTATTCTGCACTGTTTCGGTCTCTGTACGACACTTGTTACATTTCTTAGTTGTCTAATTGACGAATAAAAGATCTTCAATTGTTATTATTATTATATTCGTACAGATGAGACAGCGGAATGTTGTTGAGAACTCGGTAGCGCCTCCACCACGTGACAGTGAGGTGATGAAGAAGAAGTACGCGAGGACTGTGGATAAGATCTCGAGGAAAGCTTTTCCCATAGCATTCCTCGCCTTCAACATTATCTACTGGATAAGCTACACCGTACTGCCGAAAAAATGATAACAGAAATCCACCAGGAAAATAGATTTTAATCTAGCATTACACACACATAATCACATGCTACAGCGTTAAATACTTTGTACTATCAATAGTATCCATACTTCAATACAGTAACACATGTATGTCCACACTTTAAAATACAGCGCTTAACAAATAGAGATTTGAATTTTTGACTAGATAATTCTTCTCTCAACTACCCTCAATTATATGACTCAGATGAATTGTTTGTTTACTTTCTCTCTCTCTTTCTTAGTGCACAGACTAATGGCAAGTCCATGGTATATAACGCCTTCACTCGTCTCTGTCTTCCGCTTTCTTCTTCTGTTGCACATTTAAGTGGATCTTTAAATCATCTAACATTCCTATTCTCGGCTTGCCCCTGCCTCTTTTTCCTTCCATTTTACCTACTATGACCTTCCCTCCTTAGAATGTGTCCTATCTAACTCTTCTTTCTATTTCCTCATGCATTTATCTGTGCCATTTGTAATCCTTTGAGTCCAGCTAATCCTTCCCATTCTTCTCCATATCCACATTTTCAATGCCTCTACGTTATTTTGGATCTTAGTGCTTTAGTCGCCTACTACGACATGTGCAGTCACCGGTTGGTCTATTCTTCAAACAACCCGCGGACACAACACGGAGATAAATTAATTAATTAGCCAATCTAACAAAATTAAAAAACCAAATTTAGCAACAAAAGCACTCAAATATAGAATATAGTATAGTATGAAATAGAATGTAATATAGTCTATAGTAAATGTAGAATATAGTTTACTTAAAATTTATAATTATTACGAATTACTCAATATTTAAAATATTTTAATGAACGGGCAAGCCCAGGATTTGAACCCCGCACATACTGATCCGCGGTCGAATATCTTATCGACATCGCCACTAGCTCTAGTCAGAATAGAAATTCCATTTAACAAATAATTAGGCCCACTACCGAATTTTAAGTCAGTGCACTCAAATAAAGAGGTTAAACTTTGAATTAAGGATCTAATATGAAGAATTTCAAAGTCATAACCCTCTTTAAGTCATAGTTTATATAAACATAAAGCTATACACTCAGTTTTAAGTATTTTAATGTCCATGAAAGTGTAGATTATTTATCTGTTGGGATATATAAAGAAATAGTAAAGACTGCAGCAACTTAAGCAACTCTGTGCAATGAATTAATAAGTTAAGTGCGCATAGAGTTTACGTTATGACTCTTTTTCATATTTAGAATGAATAATAGAAAACATTAGATTGAAATAACTGAAATAAATTTCGCAGATCAATCAATCAATCAATCAATAGGAATTTAACGTCCGGTTCCTCGTTATAAGGCAATGTCAGAGACGTTAATATCTCTAGGTATAGAGATATTATATCATAGACTTGTAGTTAAGCAGCATGCTGAGAGATAGATAGATAGATGGAGAGATAGATAGATAGATACATAGATAGATAGATAGATAGATGGAAAGATAGATAGATAGATAGAGAGATAGATAGATAGCTAGATAGATAGAGAGATAGAGTGAGAGAGAGAGAGAGAGAAAGTGAGAGAGAGAGTAAGAGAGATTTGTTCGGATGAAGATTTTAGTCAAGTTTAACGTCAGTGTCCTGGTTAATAACATGTCACTGACGGGGAGAGCACTAGATTTGAACCACGCACCTACTGATCCACTGTTGAACATTTTGCAACAAGCCACTGACTCTGCCCATGATTGTAAGGTGTGCATCTCGACTAGAGGCTTCATTTGTATTCATGAAAAATTATTTACTAATAGCTTAAATATATATTATTAAAAAATGCGTTAAACACAACTAGGTTAATGTATCAACTACAGTATAAATAATTTTCAAAAATATAAAATTAAAACTTTGTCGTTATTACTATCACTGTGACACAATTATCGCATGAATAGACAACAATTATTATTATTATTAGCATATTCTGCTAAGAAAATTAGTGCACGATATATGTACATCCTCCATATTCTATATTAAATTCTGACAATAACTTAGATTCTCCTTCTTTAAAATCAAACGGAGTACGATTTATTTCGGCTAAATTAGTAATAAATCAGAAAAAAAATTGATGCTTATTATTAATAATTATAGGTCAAGAAAATATTTAATATTAACAGGTACAATAGACAATCAGGTTTCATCAAGTCTTCAGTAAGTGCACGTCAACTCAACAATCAATACATATGTCACTATTATTTCTAATACAGATTCATTAAACACACCATTAATCAATCAAAATTTAACTACAACTACAATGTAAACAATAAAATGATACTGTCGCCCATAACAACTAGCTTTATAAAATATATTCACGTATTGTTCAACATAACGTTTAATAGGCAAGGATGGGGTTAAATTATGCAATAAAATAGCACTAAGAACGGACATAACATAATTATTCTAAAATTTGACCAGGTGGCTCAAAGGAAACATTTGTCTGATAGTCTAATAACTGCTATAGGAAACAATGCAGAAATGTTCAATAATTAACACGGGCAAGAGGAACGATTTAACAGCTTAAATTCAGAAAACAGTGGGATTATCTTCAATGCAATTAGACGAAAATTAGCAGCTATCAGCCTGAAGCAGCTATCAGGTAGTAGCAGCTACGAGCTAGTAGCAGCTATCAGCCAATAGCAGCTATTAGCCAGTAGCAGCTATCAACCAGTAGCATCTATTAGCCTGTAGCAGCTGCTCATTTAAACTTCAACAAAGAAATGACTGCGCCAGGGACATGATCGAGAGGGCTTATAACAGCTGTTCTGCTGATAAGTAAGGGGTTTAATTTTAGGTTCATTACACATCACATCTGCCGATAAGTATGTATATGTTAGGGTTTAAACCTAGGGTTCATCACCTGATAGGTGAGTATAAGGCTTAAACCTAGGGTTCATCGCCTGATGGGTGAGTATAAGGTTTAAACTTTGGGTTCATCACCAGATAGGAGAGTATAAGGTTAAAACCTAGGGTTCATCACCTGATAGGTGAGTATAAGGTTTAAACTTTGGGTTCATCACATATCACGTACATCCTTAGAGGTATAAAAAACTTCAACACCGGCTTACAGTTTAAATAAATAAATGATAATATCAAATAGTTTTTAACAGTAATAAATATTAATACCACAGATAGAACTAATCATATAAATACAGATATAAATTATTAATAAATAATCTTAACAGAAATAGATATAGCCATATAAATACACAACAATCAACAGAGCACAACACTTAAATACTGCGAGACTAGATGGAAATAGTGGTATGTTTAGATAATTCTACACAGCTAAATCTCACAAGCTAACAGACTAGAGAGCCAATCAATAAATAAATCACAAGCATTTATATAGAAATTAGTTTACAAGAAATATCAGAGAAGATGGCCCATCAACATTGACCTCAAACGATCAGATCAGACATTCGAGTCTGCACATGAACACTGTAAGCAGAGTAAAGCAGAGAACTTGAAACGACACTGACGACAGTACGTAAGGTTACACTATTTAGACTAGATCTTCAACCAATGAGATTACATCTTCACCTAATGCAATTACACCTCCAACCAATGGGATTAGATCTTCAACCAATGGAATTACACCTCCAACCAAAACGATTAGATCTTTAACTAATGCAATTACATCTTCAACCAATGCGATTAGATATTTAACTAATGCAATTACATCTTCAACCAATGCGATTAGATCTTCAACCAATGAAGATTGGATCTTCAAACAATGCAGTTAAACCTTCAACCAATGTCATTAGATCTTCAAATAATGTGATTAACTATTCAATCATGCAATTAGATTATGAGACATACAAATAATGCGATCCTCCACCAATGCGGCAAAACCTTCAATCAATGCGATTAACCTTCCAACCTCTGAAAGTTCCAAAGATGCATTACGACCAAGAAAAGACCTAGTGAGACATTAAACCTTCCAATGATGCATTACGACCAAGAATAGACCTAGTGAGACATTAAACCTTCCAATGATGCATTACGACCAAGAAACGACCTAGTGAGACCCTAAACCTTCCAATGATGCATTACGACCAAGAAAAGACCTAGTGAGACATTAAACCTTCCAATGATGCATTACGACCAAGAAACGACCTAGTGAGACCCTAAACCTTCCAATGATGCATTACGACCAAGAAACGACCTAGTGAGACCCTAAACCTTCCAATGATGCATTACGACCAAGAAACGACCTAGTGAGACATTAAACCTTCCAATGATGCATTACGACCAAGAAACGACCTAGTGAGACATTAAACCTTCCAATGATGCATTACGACCAAGAAAAGACCTAGTGAGACATTAAACCTTCCAATGATGCATTACGACCAACAAACGACCCAGTGAGACCCTATACCTTCCAATGATGCATTACGACCAACAAATGACCTAGTACAAACGACCTAGTAGAAACTGCCCTATTTCTCTTCGACTTTTCCTATCCACCAAATGTCCATGACCTGAGACCAACACGTAAACCTCCATTCCGCTAGTACCCTTCCTTGGACTGACCACCCGGATTTTGGCTCGCACCGTTTATGGACCCCTCACTCTGTTCATCGGTTGTAATTTGGTTCCACAGTGTTCGATGTTGTCATGGACAACAGTAGCGTTCTAATCGTATTGTTGTTATTGTGACCCAACAATGCTGCAAAAAACTGCTATAAGACATCAATCGATTGAGACTTAGAACAGAACGCGCAGATGTTAGACGGTGTAGAACTGCGCCGCTGCTGAGGATTGAACCTCGATCTGTCCCAGCTTGAACTGAAGTCTCTTTAGCCACTTGAGTAGAGTGTCCGCGTTGAGCGAGTCAGACCCGGAGGTTTGAGCCACCGTAGGCTCGAGGTTCAAACACATCTGTAGCCTCACCTGCATGTGCCCCGGCAACTGTTTACATGAAAAACAAGCCCATTCAATATTAAACTAATAATAAAGCTGGAATAAACTAAGGTTAACGTCAGTTTCCTCACTCGAAAGCGATGTCAGTGACGAGCTAGCCCAGGATTTTAACTCCGCACATACTGATCCGCGGTCGAGTATCTTACCGACATTTAAGATATCTATCGATTATCTTTTAATAATAACATGGAGCCAGTGAAGACTGCGAAGTAGAGAAAGAAGCGAAATTGAAGTCGAGAGGACTTACAAACAACACGTGCAAGAGAATTTTGGAAGTGCTGCAAGCGATTGAGAGAAGAAGTAGGAAACCCATATAATAATGAATTGCAGCAATCAAGCTATGAATGAACTACAGAATTTGCAAGGATAGTAGCTGAATTTCTAGTAAGGGATGGACGTATTTGCCGAATCTGAAAGAAAGAAGCGCGACAAACAGAAGAGATATGGGATTTAAAGTCAAGGTCTTCATCAAATATGACTCCAAGGTTTTTGGCAGATCGAGAAGGTGAAAGAGCAAGATTCTGAAAATTAACAGAGTTACTGGTAATTTTACTTCGTTGCAAAGGAGTGCCAATTAAAAGGTAGTCAGATGTGGAGGGATTAACGGCAAGACGGTTAGCACTTGTCTATAATGAATGAGAGATGAACCAGTTTCTGATCGGAATCATGATTAGAAAAGGAAATATATAGTCGTGTGTCGTCTGCATAGAAATGAAAATTTACGGAGATTAATTCTATTATCAATCAATAAGAGTTTAACGTCCGGTTCCTCGCCATAAGGCAATGTCTGGGACGTCATTTATATAATTATTATAATTTGAAATGTCAATATGTCAACTATATAACTAATAATTATATTTCTTATGTGCCTGTTATTAAGCGTATGATCTTCTCTCATGGTGATAAGAGTAGAAATAAATGTTGAAACTAACAAGAAATTTTAAAATTGAGTAAATACGAAAATGATTACTACAAATGATAATTTGTAATAATCATTTTAATAT
Source organism: Enchytraeus crypticus (assembly GCA_905160935.1). Taxonomy (NCBI): domain Eukaryota; kingdom Metazoa; phylum Annelida; class Clitellata; order Enchytraeida; family Enchytraeidae; genus Enchytraeus; species Enchytraeus crypticus. The sequence goes on along the minus strand of CAJHZI010000298.1, from coordinate 40,228 downwards.
ATATTCAATTTGGAAATGTATTAATTTCTAAAAGCTTTATTAAACAGCACGCTGTCCAATCAGATTAAAGAGGGCCATGATTAAGCAGACATCTATAAATAATTAATCATGTACTTATATATTTTCAAATTTAGTTCTACTGGTAGAAATTAAACACTCGGAAGCCTTCAACCATTTAAATGTGGGCAGCTATAACAGCTTAGGGCTAAAATCAATAAATCTTTATAGAATCGATAGATGACCTGCTTTCAAACGTTTGCTTACTTACATGTTTACAGTAAGAATGAAGAATGGGCAGCCACATTGAGAATAACTGCAACACAAAAACAACACTCCCAATTCTCAACAAAACTTTCAAATGTTCCCACTATACAATCCTTGATAACATAGCAACAATTAGAGTGCTACAGTCATCAATGACAACATCGAGCACTATTGAGTCAAAATCAAGCCGGCGAGCAAAAGAGAAGGTCCAAAAACGGTGCAAATTCCAAAATCCAGAAAATCAGTCCACAGTAGTTGTCAAATTAAAAAGTAAAAAAGTAAATCCTACAACATCGTCCCTACATTTTTAATTGTATTGATAAAGTGAGAATTTATGAGTTACATACCTTCTTAGCTTCCAATATAGTGTAAAAGTGTACGAGATAAATGTGCAAAAATGTACGATAGAGGAACAAATTTTTATTACTGTTAGCATATCGAAAAAAATTCATTAGAGCTACCAGTTACATTAGAAAAAGCAACACTTCTATATACCTTGGTTAGTATTTCTGAGTTACACTCCTGCAGTGCTTCCAATAGTGTAAGGAAATGTAAGTTAACCATTTCAGCCAACTACAACAAAAAACAACATAAAATACGGCATAGTGGCCTATAACTACGTCAAACCACAGTTAAAGTTCCCTAAAACTAAGAGAAACCACAATTAAAGTGGCCTAAAACTACGACAAACTACAATTAAAGTGGCCTAAAACTACGACAAACCACAATTAAAGTGGCCTACCACTACGCCAAACCCCATTCCCTCTACATAGTAAATGTAAATGTACAAATGACTAATGAATAAAGTATCTGAAAGTTCACATTTAACACGAAACATGCGCTAAATAGATTTATAGGAGTAGCAGTAGGTACACACAAGTTTAGAGTGAGAGAGAAGTTGTAGAATCCCTGGCGTAACTCTCGCCCAGAAATCCATGGCTGTCTGATGAGCCAATGAAGCGACATCAGTAGAGCTGCTGACAGCTGCCATAGACTCGCAGTACATCGTCCACAGCTACACACACATGAATATGTATTAGAGCTGCTGAGCTACACACACATGAATATGTATTACAGCTGCTGCCATAGACTCACAGTACATCGTCCACAGCTACACACACATGAATATGTATTAGAGCTGCTTACAGCTGCCATAGACTCACAGTACATCGTCCACAGCTACACACATGAATATGTATTAAAGCTGCTTACAGCTGCCATAGACTCGCAGTACATCGTCCACAGCTACATAAACATGAATATGTATTCCCCGTGCTGTGTCCGGGTTGCTTGAAGAATAGACCAACCGTGTAAATATGCACGTGTCGTAGAAACCGACATAAAAACTAGATATAAACCAACGTCAGAAAGGGCATTCGGTTGGTGAGCGTCTAGGCTACAGAAATTACTACACAAACTTAAGCGAAGGGATAAACTGTCTATTCGTGTCCCGACCCTGATTAAACTGGGATTTAAGAGAAGAAGATGATGATGATGATTGCTGTTGCTTTGCTAATTTAAATTATCAAAATAAGCACAATTAAAATACAACAGATAAGAAAAGAATTTAAAAAAAGAGCAAAAGAAATTGGTAACAACCAAGAACTATGACAGGAAAACACGGTAACAGCAAGGCTCGTCTACACCTAATAACATTAGACAAACATTAATAATAATAGGCAAATGAGTCAGATTGTAGTGCTTGAGAGTGAGAGAGAGAGAGAGAGAGAGAGAGAGAGAGAGAGAGAGAGAGAGAGAGAGAGAGCGAGAGAGAAAGAATGTGAGAGAGAGAGAGATAGAGAGAAAGAAAAAGAGAGAGAGGGGGGGAGAGAGAGAGGGGAGAGAGAGAGGAGAAAAGAACTGCTTACCTGACAAAGAATGAAGGCATGAAACAGAGATGACATATGAAGAACAGAAGCCTACACAAATACATATATACAAAATCTATTTTAGATAGGCACACAATAAAGTAGTCACATACACACACATACATATATAAGCACATAAAAAATATAGTAGGAATTTGTTGTGTTTCTCACATGTAGATTTAATGTACGTTTATTATTCAGAGAGATCTTCTAATCACACACCTTGGACTGTTCTCTATGACTCTCTCAGTGCACTGCCCACTGGCAGGTCCATGATATATAATGCCTCTACTCATCTCTATCTTCCATCTTTCCCTTCATGTTCACATATGAGTAGATCTTTAAATCATATAACATTCCATTTGATATGCCATTATTCTTGGGAAATTCTGCTTATGACGAGGTGGGCCCCTATGCCTTCCTCATCTTCGACTAACATTTACTGGGCAGTGGCGTCATTCCCTGAGAAAAGAATCCTGTTTACCCACACAATTAGCACACTCTGTAACTATTATAAGACTATTGTGTGATCATATAAACTCTTACATCACACACCTTGGACAGCTCTCTATGACTATTGCATGACTATTGTATGACTATTGTATGACTACTGATCATATAAACACATCACACACCTTAGACTGCTCGGCGAATCCTGTCATGATGACGATGACGTGATCAGAGATGTAGGAGCTCGTCTCCAGTGATAGAGGCTGACACACTAGACCTGTGCCTCCGCGAGTCACCGCTGTGTGGGTCAGCGACCCCAGCATCAACCATGACAACACTCTGATACGTCCCACACACTCTACGAACTCTCGCGGTCTACAACGATAGCAGGATTGTTGAGTATCACTCAATCATCATCATCGTCGTCGTCGTCGTCCTCATCATCATCATCATCATCATTAGCATCATCATCATCATCATCAGCATCATCATCATCATCATCATCATCATCATCATCATTATCATCATCGTCATTATCATCATCATCGTCATCATCATTAAGTGCAATGACTACAAGTGCAATGAATACAGGATTGCTAGTCATTTTCTTATCTTTAACCATTTCAATTGTTTATCATGCCATAATAAAGAGGAACTACATCATACATAACTAGAAAATAAACAAATAATCAAGTAGAGAGTTACCATAAAAGAGCCTAAGCAAAGAGCCTAAGCAAAGAGCCTAAGCAAAGAGCCTAAGCAAAGAGCCTAAGCAAAGAGCCTAAGCAAAGAGCTTAAGCAAAGAGCCTAAGCTCTGCGAGGTCATACTCACAGAGTATATAGGCTATGTGAGGGGCTTCTTAGTAGCAGCTACTAAGAATATATTATTATTAATCACTCAATCAATCAGTAAATACAGGTTAAAAATTACCTGTTTCAAGCATGAGACATCAGTATCGTTAACGCAAGATACAAAGACTCAAGTTGCTTAGTGATAAAATGCCACAACCGCTATGTTATCTACAAACACTTGTTGTAGAGTACAGAAGTGCCTAGATAACAACAAATAACAATGTTATCTACAAACTCTTGTTGTAGAGTACAGAGGCGCTTAGATAACACAGATAACAATGTTATCAACAAACTCTTGTTGTAGAGTAGAGGAAGCGCTTAGATAACACAGATAACAATGTTATCAACAAACTCTTGTTGTAGAGTAGAGGAAGCGCTTAGATAACACAGATAACAATGTTATCAACAAACTCTTGTTGTAGAGTAGAGGAAGCGCTTAGATAACACAGGTAACAATGTTATCAACACACCCTTGTTGTAGAGTAGAGATAACAACAGCGTGTAGATAACAACAGATAACAATGTTATCAGCAAACCCTTGTTGTATAGTAGAGGAAGATCTTAGACAACACTGATAACAATGTTATCTACAAACCCTTGTTGTAGAGTGGAGGGAGGATGATAGAGCCACGGTAGATATCGGTTGATAACGCGGGAGCTGCTGCTGCCGCTATTGATCTCTCGACTGCTGGCTCTCGTCAGCTCGAGAGCTACGTACTGCGCTAGCCCCGCCTTCAAGTGACTGCCCAGTGTGTCCTCGTTCAGATTGTGTAGTCCTCCTGCCTTCAGATTGTTCTGTAGCACATCACAGAGAGACTAGTATAGAGTAGCACATATAATAGTGTAACATCCATATACAGTGTAACACATATAATAGTGTAACATACATGTACAGTGTAACACATATAATAGTGTAACATACATGTACAGTGTAACACATATAATAGTGTAACATACATATACAGTGTAACATATGTAATAGTGTAACATACAAATACAGTGTAACACATATAATAGTGTAACATACATGTACATATACAGTGTAACACATATAATAGTGTAACATAAAGTCCACCTTGGAAGACAGAGTGGTGATAGCTTGGAAGAGAAATATCCCCAGGGTGCTGAAAGGCTCTTTTTAAATCCGCGCCGTTTCAATTTCTGCAATTTCAAGAGCTTAGGCGCTGACCAACCGAATGCCATTTCTGACGTTGGTTTGGATCTTAGTGCTTTTGTCGCATTTTACGACACGAGCAGTCCAAGGTTGGTCTAGTCTTTAGCAACCAGGAAAAAAAACACGGGCAACATGTGTGTAACCTTATGAACAGAAACATTGGAGTAGTGTAAAATAGTTTAGAATAAGTCAGATCATATACACAAGTGTACAGTATAACATATGTGGAGACCATAAGGTATTATATCGTGTCCACATGAGCCTGTTCCACAGCATACACGCGACACAAAACTTTGTGTAGATTTGAAGTGCTTAGATTATTTAAAAAGCTAATTATCCTCTATTATCCCCCTGTTGTGTCCGGGTTGTTTGAAGAATTGACAAACCGGTGACTGCACGTGTCCTAGAAGGCACACCAACATCAGAAAGGGCATTCGGTTGGTGAGCGCCTAGGCTCCAGAAATTGGTACAAAAATTTAAACGATTGGAAAAGTCTCGAATAGGGGATTGACTGATGATATGATGTAGGACAGAGAGGATTTGAGAAAGTCTATTCGTATCCGGACCCTAGTTAAACTATGATTCAAGGGACGATGATGATGATGAGATTATCCTCTTTGTGCTTTGAAATATTCTATGCACTTTTACATTACACATATGCTAGCTCCAATTATAATTCAAGCTATTGTTCTATAGCATACACACGGCACAAAATTTCGTGTAGAGTAAATGAGATTTTGCTCATTTCATGGCGGATATATACTACAAAATATATGCGGATTAACCTGAATACGTGGCTTGAATATGTTGATGGTAGCAGTACTCGAATAGTATCCTAGATCTTGACCTTGAAAATGTTGATGGAAGTAGTACTCGACTTGTATCCTTGAACTTAACCTTGAATATGTTGTTGGTAGTTGCAGGCATACTTGGCTACAAACATTATTTTGACCTTGAAAACCTTGACGGTAGCAGTACCGACTACTATATAACCTTGACATTCACCGTGTTGATGGTACATAATTCAACTAACCTTGACCTTGTTGATGGTGTGGAGGTCAGAGATGAAGTCGAGGCAGTCAGTGAGATGCTGTTTCATGCACTCAGAGGCATTGGTGGACACGAGACACTGTGTGTAGGGGTTGTACTTGTACTCTACCAGGTCAGGCACTATGTTGATAGAACCCAGTGTACCACCAGCGTCCAAACATATCAGCTGAACACAACAGCGACTGTACTAATACTCTATGACTGCATACTATCATAGTGCAGCAGGCTTTTCTTTAAAAATACTCACTCGCTCACTCACTCACTCGCTCGCTCGCTCACTCATTCACTCACTCTCTCTCGCTCACTCACTCACTCACTCTCTCTCTCTCTCTCTCTTTCTCTAACTTTATTAGTACTCTATGACTGCATACTATAATAGTGCAGCAAGCTTTTCTTTAAAAATACTCACTCACTCGCTCGCTCGCTCACTCATTCACTCACTCTCTCTCGCTCACTCACTCACGCACTCACTCTCTCTCTCTCTCCCTCTCTCTTTCTCTAACTTTATTAGTACTCTATGACTGCACACTACAATAGCATGCTTCTCTTTACATCTAATTGTAGTTTAGAATGTACTCATAAATTTGCAAAAGAAAAGTTTTACATTAAGCTACTGGACTGAATGATAGATCAAGAATGAATAAAATAAAGTAATAAAATATTCAATTAGTAACTCACTCACTCATTCATTCACTCACTCACTCACTCATTCATTCACTCACTCATTCACTCACTCACTCACTCACACGTACACTTACCCAATCCAACAGTCAGTCATTCATGTCATCAATCAATACAACTAGTGAGAACATTAAGAGAACAAAGCAAGAAATGTCCAGTGAAATCGTCAAGAAAAGAAGAATGAAATGGGCTGAACATGTGCTGCTGATGGACAAAAACAGAAATCTTAGAAAGATATTTAACTACAAAGCAGATGACCAGTGGGAAGACCTAAAAGAAGATGAAAAAAACTGACTCGAAGAAGACCTGAAAGCTGCTGGAATTAGCAATTATGGGAGAACAGAAGGAAGAAAAAGAACAAATATATATCGAGGATATGGCCAAGAATAGATCTTGTGGAGGAACACCATGGACTAAACTTTGCCTGCAACTAGCCCTATATAGCTGGTAGAGTTAATGTTAACGTAGGTTTCCTCACACGGTTTCCTATGACAGGCCTCACTTCTAAATGTGAGCACAGTAGAGTCTTACCTGAACCAACAGCAGCAGATTATCATCAGGTATAAACGACTTGAACTTGATTGCTTGAGTAAGCTCATACACCGCACATCTCGCTAACAGAAGCTTGTCTCTCTCCTACACAATGAGCAATTTATAATAATAATAATAATAATAACAACAATAATAACAACAATTAGAGTGCTACAGTCATCAATGACAACATCGAGCACTATTGAGACAAATTCAAGCCGGCGAGCAAAAAGAAGGTCCAAAAACGGTGCAAATTCCAAAATCCAGAAAATCAGTCCAAATTATCTATTTTAGAATTAATTTTTTCATCTATACAAGCTGCACAGGGTCAGAGAGATGACGGTGTCAATGTAACACTTAGAAATACATTGTTAACAAAGTTAAGACATATCACAGACATTTACTGGCCATAATTTATATTCATATAAATGTATATTGATTATCAGTAGCAAGAGAGTTGTCGATTTCAAGATTAAAGCTAAAGGTATTTTAACGTCAGTTTCCTCATTCGAAAGCGATGTCAGTGACGGGCGAGCCCAGGATTTGAACCCCGCACCATCTGATCCGCGGTCGAGTATCTTACCGACGTCGCCACTGACTCGACATTATCAGATTGTAACACACTTACATCTTCAAAGAGTGGCGCTAAAATAAAAATTCACTTATTATTATTATTATATTATTATTATTTAATTAAATTAATTAATTTATTTTTTTGATGCCCTGGGCTGTAAAGGGCCCTGGGCTAAAAAATAAGATAAAAGAGACTTTATTTAATTAAAAGTTTTTAAAAAGCGATTGAAATAATTCTTCTGCACTCTGGGAAGCCGCTTTAGCCAAAGTGCCACTGAAGCAGACTGCATTGAATCGCTGGAGAGCAATAGACAGTTATTATTATTACAGTATACTATTGCTAGTTACCCTAGTTAAACTGGGATTCAAGGGAAGGTGATGATGATAGTATACTATTGCTATTATCATTTTAGTAACCATTAAATATCTACAAACTCTCAGTTAAATGAAACCAACCGTTCATGACAGTAGTCATTGTATGCTTTAAAAGCGCTGAAAAGTGAGTCAGCAATGAAATATTCTTGCGAACTGTTGAAACAGAAGGAAATCGCTAAAACTAATAAAATTTGGTTCTGTAAATAATAATGGCACTTAATTTAGAGATACATAGCGTGCTCGTATTCGCTCAAGCACAGTGAGACCTTGGTAAAAGCTCTTCCACTCAGAGAACAAATGTCCAGCAGCTGCTGCAGTCTGAATGAACAGTTCTGAATGGCGTAGCTGAGCAGCTTCGAGAACGGCTCCAGAATACCCTAACAACACAGGCATGTCAAGCTTTAAATTAAATTAAAATAATAAACACATCAACCAGCCTGCCTTAAATTAAATTAGACTAATAAAACATTAATCACCCAGCTTTACATGAAATTACTGTAATAAACACATCAATAAGCCTACTAAGGTCAGTTTCCTGTTGAACAGCATGTCAGTGACTGAGAGAGTATTGGATTTGTACCCTGCACTTACTGATCCGCTGTTGAATAACTTGCCAACAAGCCACCGGCTTTGCTCCAAACAAATTACTCTAATAAACATACACCGTTCAGCTTACCCTATATTACTCTTCTCTCTATTCAGTGCACTGGCAAGTGGCAGGTTCAAGGTACATATTCATACTAAATGTCTGCTCCATATGAGCACTCCTTAGATCAACAAGTTAAACCCTTCACAAAGTCTATGCCTTATCCAAACCATATGTAGCCTATAGCTTGGGAAAAATATGGCTTCTGAGGTGGTTTCCCGTTGCCTTCCTCAGTTAGGTGGATTAATTACCATTTTGGGGGAAAATATTTCATGGTGAGGTGGGTCCCCTCTTACCATCCTCAGCTCCTGCCTTTGGTCGCCTCTTACGTACACGCGGTAGATTGTTTGCGGTTGCCCAATTCTGCAGTGGTCCAACCACACCCGAGCACAGCACGGGGACCCTTTATTACATCAATCTAATAAAAACCCATACATTAATAAAGCCAATGCTTCAGACTGTTTTCATTATAGGGCTGTATAACTGTAAACATAATTAAAGACTCAAAATACAGAAATCATTACTCATCGCAACTTGACAAAAACCGATAGAGATAGTTGAATATATTATTCAGTGAATTATTGGTCTACATAATAACAGTAGATGAAAAATTGAGGAGAAAGAGCATGAGAGAGAGAGAGAGCGAGAGAGAAAGAGAGAGGAAGAGAGAGAGAGAGAGAGAGAGAAAGAGAGAGAGAGAGAGAAGAACCCACCTGTAGAATATAGAGCAGATACTTTCAGTAGTATTCTGCTCCAAATTGAATAACAGTAAGTGATAAAGAGAACGATGGAGAGAAAGAGACAGAAGGGCAGAGAGAGAGAGAGAGAGAGAGAGAGAGAGAGAGAGAGAGAGAGAGATGAGGATAGAAACAGAGAGACAGAGAGCGATAGAGAGAGAGAGAGAGAGAGAGAGATAACGAGAGAGAGATAGTATTGACAGTCGTACTCTGACAGAAGTGAGAGCGGGTGTTTTAAGCAGTGTAATCATGTTGTTGAGCACTGGGTTGATATCAGTGAGGGTCTGTATCTGAGCTGGTAGTCGCCTGTAGAAGATCTCATACTGCGTGAGGATGCTCATCCACTGATTACCAGAGCTGTCCAGTTGTAGACTCTCCACGTACGTAGTCAGGTTCAGCAGCAGATTCGTCAATGCTTCCTTGTGGATAGACTTCTCTGCATTAGCTGCCTGCTCAAGTCAACGAGTAAAAGTAACAGATGACGCTGTACCAGGACGATTAAATTAATTAGGATCCACTATCAACACTCCTGGAATTTTCTATAGACAATGTTCAGAAATTTGCGGAGCAAATCACTCATTTATACCAATTTTTGTACAAGTAGTTAATTTACAAACATTTACAAACTGAATTTTTAACTTTGAATAAAAAGGCATCATCATCATTATCATCATCTTCTCTTGAATCCTAATTTAACTAGGGTCGAGATACGAATGGACCTTTTCCACTCCTCTCTGTCCAATACCATACTATCCGTAAGCCCTGTTTCTGATATCTCTCTTAATCACCGAATCCCACGTCAGTTGTTGTCTACCTCTCTTTAGCTTAACATCCATCTCATCCCTTCAAACTCTCTTTACTACATGGTTGTCTGCAGTTATCGCTATATATCTGGCTTAAGTCAACGCACAAAGCGAAATTTTTTATCTCCAAAATCAGAATGCTTATATTTCTACAGCAATATTTTCATGCTTGTTATTATTAATACGTTAAAATATCATCATTCCTCTCAATCTTCATCTCTTAAATCTCTCAGGGTCGGGATACGAATACACCTTCTCCAAGTCTCTCTGTCACACACCATGTCAGCAGTCAATCCCCTATCTCTCAAGTCCTTCTTAATTACCGCTTCCCACGTCAGTTGAGGTTTAACTGTTAAGCTAAAAGGATAAAAAAAAGTTTAACGTCAGTTAGGCCTTCGTCTCTCGTAAGCATATAGGCGACAGGTGAGCCAGTAAACTCATATCCCCAGACCTGAATTCGAAAAACTAACGGATCAAGCCAATGATTCAGCGCTACAATAGTTAATTAATTACTGAGTTATGAGCAAACAGAAGAGCATCAGAACAGGCAGGCCACGCGTACAGTGTGGCAGACAGGCCACGACGTATAGTGTGACAGACAGGCCACGGTGTACAGTGTGGCGAACAGGCCACGGCGTACAGTGTGGCAGACAGGCCACGGCATACAGTGTGATAGACAGGCCACGGCGTACAGTGTGGCAGACAGGCCACGACGTACAGTGTGGCAGACAGGCCACGGCGTACAGTGTGGCAGACAGGCCACGACGTACAGTGTGACAGACAGGCCACGACGTACAGTGTGACAGACAGGTCACGGCGTACAGTGTGGCAGACAGGTCACGGTGTAGAGTGCGGCAGGCGGTACATAAAGTATGAAGCACATACCTCTAGCACCATCTGTAGAGCAGTGAGTGAACTCAAGTCAGGAAAATCCACGAGAGCCGCGATGATTATCTTCAAACAATCCGTCTCTACAACACACACACACGTACTACACATTAAATAATGTAACAACAGCAATTAGAGTGCTACAGTCATCCCTGACTACATCAAGTTCTACTGAGACTAACATATATATATATATATATATATATATATATATATATATATATATAATATATATATATATATATATATATAATATATATATATATAGATTAGTGATATTTTGAGTTTTCTTAAAGATATTGAGATTTCACTAGGGGATTATTTTTTTGCCCCAGTCTGTATAATATATAATATATATATATATATATATATATATATATATATAGATGTAGTGATATTTTGAGTTTTCTTAAAGATATTGAGATTTCACTAGGGGATTATTTTTTTTGCCCCAGTCTGTATATATATTTATTTTTATATATATATATATATATATATATATATATATATATATATATATATATATCTATATATATAGAATATAGAAATTATGGTATAACTGTAATAAAATTGTGTATATTGGAGCTTATAAGTATACAGACAGCTCTAACTAAAACTAATAGCTAGAGTAACCAGCGAGTGGGGACATGAAGAGTTGTAGCAGAATGTTGTTCTGTGACAGCTGATGTAGGATACATCTAATGAACTGTCTGGCAATGCTCACTGAGTTACCAGGTATAACCGGTGAACCACTGGACCTACAACAACAACAATCACATGCTCACAGAGTTACCAGGTATAACCGGTAAACCACTAGACCTACAACAACAACAACAATCACATGCTCACAGAGTTACCAGGTATAACCGGTAAACCACTAGACCTACAACAACAACAACAAACACATGCTCACAGAGTTACCAGGTATAACCGGTAAACCACTAGACCTACAAAAAACAACAACAATCACATGTTCACAGAGTTACCAGGTATTACCCGTGAACCACTGGACCTACAACAACAACAATCACATGTTCACAGAGTTACCAGGTATAACCGGTGAACCACTGGACTTACAACAACAACACTCATAGCGATATACTGAGTTACCAGGTATAACCGGTGAACCACTGGACCTACAACAACAACAATCACTGCGATACAGTGGTCAATGAAACATCAAACACCACGGAACCAAAGGCGAAAACCGTCGACAAGCAAAACAAAAACGGAAAAAGATATAGTGTACCTCCATTTTGCCGGTACCCTTCCTCGGATTGAATTCCAGAATAGAGATTAATTCGTTAATCGATGGAGTGCTCTTTATGATGAGCGAAAGCAGAATGTGAGTATATACCTTTGAGTATATATATGTACCTTGGACCTGACACTTGGTATAACACTAGAGAAAGAACGAGAGAGAGAGATAGAGATAATATATAAGCTGTAGCTATGCAATCTCCATTTCTGCCTAAGTCCCAATGTAAAAATAAAAATTTGGAGGACCTTTTTCAAAGTTTCACATACTATTGAAAATGTTATATATATATATTGCAGTTAAGTTTATTATACCCGTGTTATGTCCGGATTGTTGAATAATACACCAACAATGGACTGCACGTGTCGTAAAAAAAGCTAGTAAAGTTAATGTTAACGTCAGTTTCCTCACTCGAAAGCAATGTCAGCGACGGGAGAGCCCAGGATTTGAACCCCGCACATACCGATCCGCGGTCTAATATCTTACCGATATTGCCACTGGCTCCTGCCAAAAAAGGTGATAAAGCACTAAGATCCCAACCAACATCAGAAAGGGCACTCGGTTGGCGAGCACCTAGGCTCCATAAATCGATATAGGGCCTATCATGTGATCATTATTCGGATCCTTTAAATCTCAGTTTAACTAGAGTCGTGATATGAATATATCTTCTTAGAAATTCGTTTCAGAAAATATTGTAGCAATCTCAGGAGCCTAGTCGCTCCAGAGATGGCTACAATATTTTCGAATCCCGACCCTGGCTAAACTGGGATTCAAGGGAAAATGGTGAAGATAATTCCACTAAAGTTTACTATTATAGATTCAACATTTACTCCGTTGTCTAATAATAATTTTAATTATAAATATCATCATCATCATCATCTTCCCTTGAATCCCAGTATAACCAGGGTCGGGATACGAATAGACTGTTTCAAATCCTCTCTGTCCTACATCATATCATCAGTCAATCCCCTATTTGAGACTTTTTTCATTCGTTTAAATTTTTGTAGCAATTTCTGGAGTCCAGGCGCTCACCAACCGAATGCCCTTTCTGACGTTGGTGTGGATATTAGTGCTATAGTCGCCTTCTACGATACGTGCAGTCACCGGTTGGTCAAGTCTTCAAACTTCCCGGACACAAACGGGAATTTTAATTATAAATAAAAATAAATGTAATAAATAGTTCTCTTACGAGTCTCTCTGCCAAGGGTATGAGCTGTTTCCTGCAACTCTGCACAAAACACAAGAACAAAGATAAACATTCAAACAGAGAAAAACTAATAGTTTGATTAAACAGCTTTATCTTACTCCATTTATTTGTTAATGATTAAACAGCTTTATCTTACTCCATTTATTTGTTAATGATTAAACAGCTTTATCTTACTCCATTTATTTGTTAATGATTAAACAGCTTTATCTTACTCCATTTATTTGTTAATGATTTAATAGCTTTATCTTACTGCATTAATTTGTAAATGATTTAATAGCTTTATCTTACTGCATTAATTTGTAAATGATTTAATAGAATAGTCGTAATTAATTCATGCTTAATAAGGTCATTTTTATTTCAAATGACATTTCATCATTCGTTCATGACATTGTAAATATCTAATCTATGATTTTTCTCAATTTTATTACAAACAGAAAACAAATTCACAATATAAACGTGTTCAATTTGACACGTTACATATTTTTATTTATATAAAGATATGAGCTATCATGGAATCATACATATTCACACAGCGAGTTTGCAGCTGTAGCTGGTCTCCATATGGATGCAAATCTAAAACAAAATCCAGCTTAATGTAAGTTTTCTGCTCGAAAGCATGTCAGTGTCAGAATGGCTTGGATTTGAACCCTGCACCTACTGATCCGCTGTCGAACAACTTAACAACAAGCCAATGGATCCGCTAAACTCACAAGCACAAAAGGTATTACTAAATTACATAAGTACATACTTACAAGCATACAGCCTGTATAATATCTAGTAGTTGAGGAGCGGCTAGCGTGGGTTCTATACGTATGAACTAAACTATATACTTACAAGCACACTGCCTGTATGATATCTAGTAGATGAACTGAACTATATACTTACAAGCACACTGCCTGCATGATATCTAGTAGATGAACTGAACTATATACTTACAAGCACACTGCCTGTATGATATCTAGAAGATGAGGAGCGGCTAGCGTGGGTTCTCTATGTATGAACGTGGACAGACAAATGATCGCCAGACTGATCGTATCTTCGTCATACGACTCTATGACCTCTCCGCACTCAGCGCACTGATCTACCAGCAGCTGTTCGACAGCTGACAGCTGAGAACAGCTGCTGTCACCCCCCACAGCTCCGTTACCAGCTGCTGCACAGCTCTGCTGCTTCACTCGATCTGGTAGCTCTGAGCGCCTCGCCTTCCTGTAGAGATCATCAACATCATCATCATCATCATCATCATCATCATAATCATCATCATCATCATCATCGTCGTCGTCGTCGTTATCATATCATCATCATCATCATCATCATCATTTGTGCCTCTTGGGCTTACTTGTGCCTCTAAATCATATCTCTTTCTAACTGTATGTAGACCTCATTGCTTGTCCAAGTCTGACTTCCTTTCTGACTTCTCATCACTTCTTGAGGATATTGCCTCTTCACCGTCTGATCTTATCATTATGGGTGATTTCAATATACATATTGACTCACATATCGATCACTATTCTTCAGCTCTTTCTACTTCACTCGAGTCTTTTGGCCTCAAGCAGCATATTTCTTCTCCTACCCATACCTCTGGTCACATCCTTGATCTGTTAATTACCCGTCACATGACTAAGTTGATTGACTTCAGAGTCTCAGAGTTGTCATTGTCTGATCACAGTGCAATTTTCTGCAAATTGCCTGTGGTCATTAACTCCTTTTCTTCTGAAACTATTAAAAGCTATCGTAAACTCTCCTCCATCAATATTTCTTCATTTTCTGCCGATATTATGGCTTCTTCATTATATTCCTGATAGAATCAATTCAGAAAAGATTCACTAAACGGCTAAGTGGTATGATAGGATTGCAATATTCGGAGAGATTAAAAGTTTTGGCTTCCGAATCTTTAGAGCAACGAAGGTTTAAATCTGACCTGTGTTTGTACTATAAAATTATCACTGGATTGGTTGACCTACCTATTGATGAGTTTTTGTTTTCAAAAGCGGGGTAACAAGGAATAATGGTTCAAGTTTAAACATGAATAAATTTTATTTTAATGCTGAAAGATATCATTTCAAAAACCGATGCATTGCATGTTGGAATTCCCTACCCTCTAATGTTGTAAATGCGTCTTCCCTAAACTCATTTAAAAGGTGTCTGGAGGGTATTAATGTAAGCAAATACCTAAAGAGTTAAGATGATTGCTTTATATCATTCTTTTATCTTCTGCATCTTCTTTTTTCTATCAAATAATCTAACTCTTAACTGTCGTAAGTATTCTAGTGCTTTAACCGCTTTTATAATATTGAAATTGCATGTGTAGATTAAGTGCAGGACCTAACTTGTACGTTTAATTGTCATTGTATGCAGATATTTATGCGTGTATATTGTTGAAGATCGTAATAATGACATTACATGTTCCGCTAAATTTATCTTGGTAGATAATTAGGGCCTACACTAGGGATTTTATTGAACCTAATTAATAATTAATGGAAATGTTCGTATTTTTTATTTTTATTTTATTTAAATTCGAAATATGTAAGTGCCACTTGTGGGCCTTTATTTCCGTTCATGCGCTCTAACTGTCTATTGCGTATGCCAATTGTGATATGATATGCGTATGATAAATGAAACAAATAAATAAATAAATAAATATTCCAGTCCAACTTCAACTGCTGCTAATTTTACACAACAATTTCACTCTGTGCTTTCGTCTTTATTAGACAAGCACGCTCCTCTCTTAACTATTTCTTGTCGCTCCAACCCGAGGAAACCCTTTATTTCTGATGAAATTCTCGTACAAAAATCCTTACGTTCCAAACTAGAATCCAAATATAGGTGAGATATGAAAAATCCTCCTGAAATGCAAAACCCCACGATCAAGGCTAACTACGTTAAACAACGTAAGTTAGTTGATCATATGATCTCCTCCGCCAAGAGTTCTTACTTTAAGAACTTGATCTTGCAGAATCAAAACTGCCTCAAAAAACTTAGGGGAACCACTGCTTGGTCGCATTATCCCTAAGTCTCTTCCAAATTCCAAATCGCCGTCAACTCTTGCCAGCAATTTTCTTAATTTCTTTGATGACAAAATTACCAGACACTGTTCTTCTATTCCTCCCTGTCCTGAGACTATTTCATATCCGTCTATGCCAAATCCTCCTCTGCTGTTAAATTGTAAACCTGTTTCTCTTGAAGAAATCCGTCATCTAATACTCTGCTCTACCGACTCATCTTGCTCGCTAGATGCCATTCCAACCAAACTACTTAAATCTTGCATTGATGCCCTCCTACCTCCAATTACCCATCTGGTTAATCTTTCACTTTCTGAAGGAATTTTCCCATTTACTTTTAAAAATGCTGTTGTTTCTCCTCTGCT
The DNA here is from genome assembly GCA_905160935.1 of Enchytraeus crypticus. Lineage (NCBI taxonomy): Eukaryota > Metazoa > Annelida > Clitellata > Enchytraeida > Enchytraeidae > Enchytraeus > Enchytraeus crypticus. Next base: position 23,504 of record CAJHZI010000298.1, on the reverse strand, counting down.
TAAAAAGCAATCACTTCCTAAAGATGATCTTTCTAGCTATCGTCCCATTTCCAACTTAAATTTTATTTCCAAAATCTTGGAAAACATAATCTACACTCGCTTATGCAGCGATCTGAAATCTTTTCCTTCTCTATCTTGTTTCCAATCTGCATATCGAAAGCTTCACTCCACTGAAACTGCCTTACTCAGCATTCATAGTGACCTTTGCTTAGCCTTAAACTCTCAAAAGGTATCAGCCCTTGTACTACTTGATCTTTCGACGGCCTTCGACACCATCGATCATAGCATTCTTACCAGTAGACTTAAAACTTGCTTTGGTATCTCTGACTCTGCTTTCTCTCTGATCTCCTCCCATCTTTCTGGTCGCACTCTATCTGTTATTATAGACAATGAACGCTCCCCTGAACTACCTCTTCTTCGTGGTGTGCCCCAAGGATCTGTACTTGGGCCTTTACCTTTTTTCCTCTACACTACCCCACTCAGTTATGTTTTAGACAATGCTTCAATAAAATTTCATTTCTATGCTGATGATACTAAGCTGTACATCTCATTTCATAGCTCAGATTCTGACTTGAAATTGAAACATCTTTCATCGGTTCTTGACAAAGTGTATTCATGGTTTTGCAGTAATCGTCACTCTCTCAACCAATTTATAACCGAATATCTTTTAATCGGCACTCCCCAGCAAAGAACCAAAATTGCCAATTCCTCCATCTATTTTCAAAATCTTGCTCTCATTACTACTCCCAAGGCTAAAAACCTTGGTGTTATGTTTGATGAAAATCTTGATTTTAAATCTCATATCTCATCTGTCTGTCGTTCATCTTTCTTCCAGATTTGTCAAATCAGACAGATACGGTCATCTCTTGATAAAAATTCATCCATAATTCTTGCCAACTCAATAGTTCATTCTGAACTTGACTACTGCAATTCATTGCTATATGGTTTACCTTCTTCTTCTCTCAAGCGTTTGCAACGTGTTCAAAATACTCTAGCACGTGTTATCTGTCGATCCTCAAGGCTTCAGGCCACCTCTAGTTCCTTGCTCAATAACCTTCATTGGCTTCCTGTAGTTCAAAGAATTAAGTATAAAATTGCTCTTTTAACTTTCAAAACACTCCTTTTTGGTAAACCTTCTTACCTTTCTGATCTCCTAATCCAATATCAACCTTCTCGTAAGCTTCGTTCTTCCGATACCAAACTGCTCAAAATTCCTAATATTGTCACTTCGTTAGGTAGACGTTCATTTTCTTTCTCCGCTCCTACTGTTTGGAACTCTCTGCATCCTGATCTTCGCTCATGTTCTACTACTTCCACTTTCCGTTGTAAGTTGAAAACACATCTCTTCCCTCCATAGATTTTAATTCATCTTGCCTGACTGCTTTTTGATCACCGGACCGGCACTGTTTAGGATCTTTTATTTCTCTTCAGCACGTGCTTTTTCAGATCGTTGGGGTGAATCGATTTGTAGTGACATGTGATGGGGGGACGTCCCTGACATCATCCTTGTATGAGGAAACGGACGTTAAATCTTTATTATCATCATCATCATCATCATCTTCCCTTTGATCCCAGTTGAACTAGGGTCGGGATAGGAATAGATCTTCTCCACTCCTCTCTGTCCCATACCGTATCATCAGTCAATCCCCTATAACCTCTTCTATTCGTTTTATAAAATTTTGTAGCAATATCTGGCGCCAATGAACCGCATGCCCTTTTTCTGACGTTGGTTTAGATCTTAGTGCTTTATTCGCCTTTACGACACCTGCCGTCACCGGTTGATCTATTCTTCAAACAACCCGGACACCAGACGGGGAGCAATGATATAATATTTATTATTATTACTATAATTATTCTTAAATGTAAACAAATCTCATTATTATCATCATCATCATGATCATCAACCTTGAATCCCAGTTTCACAAGAGTCGAGATATGTTCGTTATTAGATTCTATACAATTAAGTAAAGAAAATATGTTATAAGGGACGTGCTATTACGAAAGATGGACAGAAAGTTCGACAGATTGATATCTTCTATCCAATAATAATTCGCAAGCGAATAGGCTTTAAAACAGACTTATAATAAGATGATCAAAAAGAGGAAAGTTTATATCTGTACTGAAGGCCTTGAAATAAAGTGTGTCCAAGATTTGAAATAAAAGATATCTCTCTCTCTCTTATCGCAAATTTATTGAAGTTTAAATCTTTTGAATGTCCTACTCTATTGCAATCAGTATATGCAGTAATAGATACAAAACAGTATACTATAAACAAACCGCTGTTGCCTTTCGTTATTGCTGACTGCCAATGACTGAATTATATATTCAGACGGCCTGAAGATGGGAGCCTTGAGTATTTATAGATAGTGAGGTTTATTGAGGCTTAACATTACTACAACATTACCATTATTATTACCTTTGTGGGCATTGGTGGCCCACCTTTTCATAAGCAGAATCCCTAAAGAATAATGGTATATCAAATGGATGGATGATTTAACGATTCACTCGTATGTGGACGTGAAGAGGAAAACAGAAGATAGAGATGAGTGTAGGCCTTATATACTTTGGACCTGCCAGTAGGCAGTGCACTGAGAGAGAGAGAACATTACTACATATTCATATTGAATAAGCGGTCACCGAGGAATACTGAGTGCTGACTGATTTGAATGAAAATAAAACACTTCTTCATTAAAGGTGTTGGAAGGTTATTCCTAAAAACGCACTAAAACTGCAACTTCTATACCAAAATGTTCATAAATAAAAGAATTCAATAGAAATTATCACTAAAAACACTCAAAAAGACATTCAAACAGCACTAAAATATCAATCAATTCATCATCATCATCCTCCCTTGAATCCCAGTTTAACCAGGGTCGGGATACAAATAGACTGTCTCAGATCCTCTCTGTCCTACACCACTCCACCACCCTGTTAGAGACTTTTCCATTCGTTTAAATTTTTGTAGCAATTTCTGGAGTCTAGGCGCTCACTAACCGAATGCCCTTTCTGACTTTCGTATATATCTATCAATTCTTCAGCATTAGCCATAGCCTCAAGTCTTACAATACCAATCGAGTACACCCTACCTCAATGCAGGAGAGAGTTGAATAGTGAAGCCGTCGGCAGTGTCAGACAAGCTCTTCTGTATTTCTACAGTAGTGAGTCCAGTCTTACGCCTCTGTCTCAGGCTCAGCTTTGTGTCAAGACTGGCGCTAGCTTTCACTGGACTGGCACATTGGCTTGGTTCTTCATCACCTACAATGAAACATGTCGTGAACCGGTGCTATCATGACGATTATCATCATCACCGTCTTCATAATCATCATCATCACGATCTTCATCACTATCATCATCACTATCATTATAATCATCATCATCATCATCATCATCATCATCATTTTCACATCACCATCACCCTTATCACCACTAACTGCTCAACATCATCATTATCATCTTCCCTTAAACCTCGGCATAAATATAGAAATGGCACGAGTCTTCATCAATACAAAAACATGCTATTAACTAGACTGGCTTCTATCAATCATTTAAAAATAAATCATAGTACTAGTACAAAAAGGAAAAAAAGTTAAACACCACTTCATTTTTTGAGAAGTCAACCAGTTCGCTGTATATAGCTAGTATAGCTAATGTTACGGATTGCTAATGGATTAAATGATAATTAATCCATCTAACTGAGGAAGGCAATGGGAAACCACCTCAGAAGTCATACTTTTTCCAAGCTATAGGCTAAATAAGGTATGGATAAGGCATAGATTTTGTGAAGGGATTAACTTGTTGATCTAAGGAGTGCTCTTATGAAGCGAGAAAGCAGACTTTGAGTATGAATATATACCTTGAACCTGCCACTTGGCAGTACACTGAAGAAGAAGAGCTAATCTTAACGTCAGTTTCCTCACTCGAAAGCGATATCAGTGACGGGCGAGCCCAGGATTTGAACCCCGCGCATACTGATCCGCGGTCGAGTACATCTGACATCGCCAATGGCTTCAGCCAGTGATATAAATGAAGTATTGTAAATGAAATAGCAAAAGTATGGAAAAGTACCAAGTAGGGGACTGGCTGGTGGTGTTGTATAGGACAGAGAGGATTTGAGACAGTCTATTTGTATCCCGACCCTGGTTAAACTGGGATTCAAGGAAGGATTATGATGATGATGACGAATGTAAATGTAGTGTGTGTCGTGTCTGCAAGAGACGTCCCTGACATTGCCTTATGGCGAGGAACCGGACGTTAAATTCTTACTGATTGATTGATTCAAATGAAATAGCGGCAGAGCAGTCACGTACTCTCCACTCTATGCTCCACTTGATTATCGTCCATGTCTTCCACACGCTGTTTCACCACATCACCTATCTCTTCCACTCTCACCCCCTCATCTCTCGACCACTCCACCCTTCCCTCTCGACTCTCGTTCCTCTCTCCACACATAGCGTCCCTGCTGAGAGCCGCTCTAGCTTGGTCGCCTGGAACATCAGTGGACGGGTCCTTCCTCGTAGTGGTGGATCTACTGGTCGTCTCGTCTCCTCCAGTACCCGCCTGTAGATAGAAGAGAGATCATAGGTTCATGCACAGAGACAAAGAGAGAGTCAGTATTACAGGTTAGTTGTTAACCACAAAGAGAACAGATTTATTACAATTTAGTAAAATTAAAGTTATAATTAATCAACTGATCATTATATATAACCTCTAGTGTACTGACACTACTGCTAGTGTACTGATATAACCACTAGTGTACTGACATAACCACTAGTGTAGTGATATCATTAGGCAGATATCGCATCATTAGGCAGACGTTCATTTTCTTATGCAGCACCCACAATCTGGAACTCTTTTCCCACTACTCTTTTCCCACTAATCGCTCTTGTTTTTCTCTTTCAATATTCTCTAAAAAGCTTAAGACTTATCTTTTCCCACCATTGACATAATTAATCTACTCTATGACCATTTTTGATCACCGGACTGGCTTTCGTTTAAGAACTTACTCCTCCTCAGCACATTTCTTTTGCAGATTAGTCAGGGTGAATTGATACGTAGTAATGTATGCTGTTGGGGACGTCCCTGACATCATCCCTGGATAAGAAAACGGACGTTAAACCTTTATTATTATTATTATATAACCAATAGTGTACTGATATAACCAATAGTGTACTTATATAACCACTAGTGTACTGATATAAGTACTAGTGTACTGATATAACCACTAGTGTACTGATATAACCACTAGTGTACTGATATAACCACTTGTGTACTGATATAACCATTAGTGTACTGATATAACCACTAGTGTACTGATATAACCACTTGTGTACTGATATAACCACTGGTGTACTGATATAATCAATAGTGTACTGATATAACCACTAGTGTACTGATATAACCACTTGAGTACTGATATAACCACTTGTGTACTGATATAACCACAATTGTACTGATATAAGCACAAGTGTACTGATATAACCACAAGTGTACTGATATAACCACTAGTGTACTGATATAACAACTTGTGTATTGATATAACCACTAGTGTACTGACATCTGCCATAACCACTAGTGTTCTAATATAACCTCCATGTGGATTAGAGAAGAAACCCGCTGGTAACTTAATGTGTTGGAAAGATATGACTAAAGCAGATGCAGCGGTTGTGAGTTTTTGTGGTCGTGATATAATGATCTCTATCAATACAAACAAACTCACGAATTAATTCCGCTTCAATTTGGAGGTCTAGCTAGCTGCACCAGTGGTGGCTGCTGGGTTATTTGACATCATGTATATTATGCTCCTTTATGGATCATAAATTGGTTGCTTTCAGGTTCTAGTCATGTCCATGTTCTATCTAGTACAATTACGTTACGTTATTTAGAGCCATGGACTCAAGTCTGTTAACACTATATAGAACTATATAGACAGAGGCTATATATCATAGCTTATAGCCAATGTCAAAGAGTACTGTTAAACCTCTACCATTAATATTAATTTTATTGAGCTAACAGCACTAACTGTATGTATTTTGTATGTTACTCACAGCAGCACTGACAGTATGTATTTTTTACGTTACTCACAGCATTGGCTGTATGTATCTTGTACGTTACTCACATAAACATTGGATGTATGTATTTTGTATGCTACTCACAGCATGGGCTGTATGTATTTTGTACTATACAGCATTGGATGTATGTATTTTGTACGCTACTCACTGCATGGGCTGTATGTATTTTGTACGATACTCACAGCATTGACTGTATGTATTTTGCATGTTACTCACAGAAGCATTGGCTGTATGTATTTTGTACGTTACTTACAGCACAGCCTGTATGTATTTTGTATGCTAGTCACAGCAGCATTGGCTGTATGCATTTTGTACGTTACTCACAGCTGCAGCATCAGGACTGAGCTGTATGTACTCGTGAGGGAAGTTGATTCTGTTGTACTCAGCGATACGTCTGATCTGTTGTTGCGACTGCTGCACGAATGTCTCTGTGGGTGACAGTGGAATGTGCTGCTGCTGTTGTTGTTGTCTACCCTTCAAAGATCGGCGACCTTTCTGCGACAACCTGAAAATAGCAACGTCAGCATTTGATGAAAAGGTTAATATCAGCTTTAATACGCCTGTTTCACTCGCTTATCGTTATTTATAATATCAATCATCATCATCGTCGTCGTCGTCCTCATCATCATCATCATCATTATCATCATCATCATCATACCATCATCATCATCTTTATCATCATCATCATCATCATATCATCATCATCATCATCTTCCTAAGAATCCCAGTTTAACCAGGGTCGGGATACGAACAGACTGTCTCAAATCCTCTCTGCTCTACATCATATCATCAGCCAATCCCCTATTTGAGACTTTTCTATTCGTTTAAATATTTGTAGGAATTTCTGGAGCCTAGGCGCTCATCAACCGAAGGCCCTTTCTAAAGTTGGTATGGATCTTAGTGCTGTAGTCGATTTCTCCGACACGTGCAGTCACCGGTTGGTCAATTCTTCGAACAGCCCGGACGCAACACGGGGAAACCATTATAATTCTAGTATCAATCACTACTGATTAATTCGTTAAGTCAGTTTACCTATTTTACCATTTATTCTCTGGTCCACTAGGTCAGGCTTGAGCCCACAGCCCTAATGCTCTTTATGCACATTAAAAGAATATAATGTATAAGCATAAACTAAAACATATAAATAAATACAAACATCATCATCATCTTCCCTTACATCCAAGTTTAGCCAGGGTTGGGATATGAATAAACTTTCAAAATTTATCCATTTGTTTAAGTTTTGTAGCAATTTCTGGAGCCTAGGCGCTCACCAACCGAATGCCCTTTCAGACGTTGAATATAAATAAATACAAACAAAACATAATGAAATAAACATATCAGAAAACATCCAAAAGTTACATTCAGCTGGGTAGGAACCGGACGTTAGACTCTTATTGATTGATTGATTGGTAGCGAATTTTTAAACCCTCACTGATTAGAGCCAAATTCCATTAAAAAAATTCCAGATTACCCTCCCCACCCATCCATAAACATATGTCCAGGGGTGTAGATGTGGGCGCACTGGGATGTGGGTGGGGGCGTAGTGAGTGACCTAGAAGTTTGACTCTAACTCTGAGATCTTACACTAATCGGTAGGCATTTAAAAAATCGTACCCGGGGTATCATAAACCGCTAAGTATCACACTGTGACTCAATATGTGACTTTTTTCAGATCGTTCGGGGTGAATCGAGTTGTGGTGACATGTGATGGGGGACGTACCTGACATCATACTTGCATGAGGAAACGGACGTTAAACCTTTATTATTATTATTATTATTATTATTATTATTAATAGAGACTAGAGTAGAAAACCTCGTCTGTAGTGGAGGAGCAGTCAATGTCTCGAGCGATAGGGAGGGCTGCAGAACAGCTGCTGCAGCCGCTTGTTCAACTGAGCCAGCTGCTGTTGCAGCTGAGTCACCCGCCTCGTGCAGCTCCTCTGCATCCTTGACTTCCAGCTGCTGCTGCTGCTGCTGAGCTATAAGCTGCTGCCACAGCTGCTGTTGATTGACAGAGCTGACAGATGTGTGTAGTGAGAGAACCTCATATACATCTTCACACAGCCCCTCCTCTCTCTGCTGCTGCTGCAGCTGCTGCTGGTCCAGCAGAGCTGACGGGCTCTGGGGCGGAGTCTCCGTCTCTAGAATGTTCTCCAAGTCACCCACCGACACGTTGCTAGTGTCTACATTGACCAATCGATCAATCAGCATATTAATCAATATATTAATCAACCAATAAATCAGTCAGTCGGTCGGTCGGTCGATCGGTCGGTCCGTCAGTCAGTCAATCAGTTAGTCTACCAATCAACTTCAAATTCATTTAGATAGTCAATCGTTAATTCAATTACACATTCAATCAATAATTGACTCAATTACACATTCAATTAATCAGTGATTTAATTACATATTTAATCAAGCAATGATTTCAAAGATTCGATTACATATTCAATCAATCAATTATTAAATTTCACATTCAATGAACACATTCAATAAATCTATGATTCAATTAGACATTCAATCAATCAATGAATTAACCAGTCAAATCAACTGTTCATTTTCTAGCAGTCCTAACTGGTAACACATTCGATTGACTATAAATATCACACAAAGTATATAAATAAATCTACATAAAATACTGAATAAGAAATAATAACTATAATAATGAAGGTTTAACGTCCGTTTCCTCATCCAAGGATGATGTCAGGGACATCCCCACAGCACGCATCACTACAGATCAATTCACCCAAACCAATCTGCAAAAGAAATGTGCTGAGGAGAAGTAAGGTCCTAAACGAAAGCCAGTCCGGTGATCAAAAATGGTCAGGGTAGATTGATTAATCTACGGTGGGAAAAGGTAAGTCTTAGGCTAGCTAGGGAATGCCGAAAAAGAAAACAAGAGCGAAAATTAGCAGGTAAAGAGTTAAAATGGTCAGAGTAGATAACTCCAAGCAATCGCTAGAACAGGAGGTAACTGGAGACAACAGAACCTCTGTTCCTATGTATGAAGGGACTGGCGGACTCGAGCACATCGTCAGAGTTCTTCTGACAGCAATGCTTCTGCTGGTTGATCGTGTTCACTGTGATCGTTATCAGCGTCTCTATGATCGTCTCCGCTGAGCTCGTGTTGTACTGATACTGCATTCATATACAATACAATACTATACAATACAATACAATGTCTAAATAGCGTAGGGGTATCGTCATGAAGTTTTAAATGACAGATCCTAAGGTGAATTGAACCCTCGTGGGTTCGAATCCCAGTCGCGCTGATCTGAGAGTAAAATCTCGGACTTTCACTGGACTGGTTACACGGAAAAGGGACTAAATTGTCTAACGGTTTAAACATGTGGTATTAAAAGTGATAGATATCAACATTGTTGATCATTTCACTATAATGTGTGTTAATTTAACAATATTATGTATATGATTAGCATTCACGCACAGCTATACTATGTATGCAAGGTTTAGACATTGTGGTGCTTGTCAATATGAGCGTTTTATTGCACACTCTGATTGTTTTATTGTATGTAAATGATGTAAAGTATAGAGATGCCTTAGCATGATATACTCTATTAAACATTATACAATCTCTTACATCAATTTGTTATTAATTTTATTAGAGCGCCATTATTATTATATTGCATTATTTATTATTATTATTTTGCCATTTTCATCAAATGGTAAAGTAGCCGTTACAGTAATTTCAAATCTACTTAGATAATTGGATCTATTTATTATTATTTGTCTATAATTACTACTTTATATTATTATTATGCATTCATTATTGGCACTTCACCGATTATCGGGTTAATCGATGGAGTGCTCTTTAAGAAGCAAGAAAGCAGCAGGTGAGTAGGAATATGTATCTTGATCCCAGCCAGGAATAAGTATCTTGAAACAAACCAGGCATGACTCAAGGTATCAACATGTTATTACGACATGTTGATACAACATGTTATTGCAACATGTTATTACGACATGTTATCATGACATGTTATTACGACATGTTATTACGACATGTTATTACGACATGTTATTACAACATGTTATTACGACATGTTATTACAACATGTTATTACAGCATGTTATTACGACATTTTATTACGACCTGTTATTAGGACATGTTATGACGACCTGTTATTACGACATGTTATTACGACATTTTATTACGCCATGTTATTACGACATGTTATTACAACATGTTATTACGACATTTTATTACGACATGCTATTACGACATGTTATTACAACATGTTATTACGACAAGTTGATACGACATGTTATCACGACATGCTATTACAACATGTTATCACAACATGTTATTACAACATGTTATTACGACATTTTATTACGACATGCTATTACGACATGTTATTACAACATGTTATTACGACATTTTATTACGACATGCTATTACGACATGTTATTACAACATGTTATTACGACAAGTTGATACGACATGTTATCACGACATGCTATTACAACATGTTATCACAACATGTTATTACAACATGTTATTACAACATGTTATTACGACATTTTATTACGACCTGTTATTAGGACATGTTATGACGACCTGTTATTACGACATGTTATTACGACATTTTATTACGCCATGTTATTACGACCTGTTATTACGACATGTTATTACGACATACCTTGTAGAGTATAACCAGCAGGGCGTAGAGCCAGGCATGCCTCATGTGCTGATCAAGCAGCCAGAGAGAGAAGTTGGGCGGCTGATAGTCGCTGGCGTAGCGCTGTGGGGAGGCGCAGTACTGTAACACTGACAGCGACACTGGCAGTATTATGTTGCCCAGAGAAAAATTGTGATCCAAAACCTACAAAAAATGTCCATGATTAGATAGAAAATATGTGATTAGAGAGAGAGATACGGATGATATGGTGTGGGACAGAGAGGATTTGAGACGGTCTATTCGTATCCCGACCCTAGTTAAACTGCGATTCAATGGAAGATGATGATGATGATTAGAGAGGGAATAGATTGTTAAGCAGAGAAGACCTATAAGACATCATTTTCACGGTTGGAGCCAGTGGCGATGTCGGTAAGATACTCGTCCGCGGATCAGTATGTGCGGGGTTCAAATCCTGGACTCGCCCGTCACTGACATAGATTTCGAGTGAGGAAATTGACGTCAACCGTAGCCATTTTTACATAAAAGATGTCGTATAGATATTTTCTGTATTGCAATCCGCAGAGATTAAGTTCAACGTTTGTTTTGGCACAAGGAAGGCACTGTGAAAGATAGATAGGGATTAGAACCCGCTAAACTTAAATTTAAACGCTAAATTAAACTTTTAGTTATAAATTATAACTGGAGAAGGTCCTGGTTAAACTGAGATTCAAGGGAAGATGATGATGATAATGGTTATGACGACTTACAAAAATGAAAACCTGATTTTGAAAATTAGAAGTGTTTATAATTTAAAATGACTAGCTAGCCTTTAAGCGGATTAATATATTAGGATATCTATCATATTTTTTTTTCAAAGCACTTGTGTCGGTTATAAAGCACCGTTGCTATTTTGTGTTCCATTGTATGTTTGTATTTTCGCTATCATTCCTTGATGGTGAAATAAAAATTCATATTAACAACAATGTTCACTAAAGGAAAAGCTACATAATAATTATAGTAATTTATAATATAAACAATTTAGCAGTAGCCCAGGTCACTAGGTCGAATGTCTCAATAGCTCAGCGGTTAGAGGCCTCAGGTAGCGTCATGAACTTTGACATGACAGATCTGAGGTGTATTGAACTCTCGTGGGTTCGAATCCCAACTGCGCTGATCTGAGAGTAAAATCTCGGTCTTCATTGTACTGGTTACGTGGAAACTGGAAAACAATTGCCTAGCGTTTTAAACATGTGGTATTAAAAGTGATAGATATCAACACAGTTGATCATTTCACTATAATGCGTATTATTATTACTAATTATTATTATTATTATTATTATAATTATTTTCCGGGCACCGCCGTACCAGAAATTTTGTGGGCTTTTGCCGTAAAGCCATATATGGACTGACAACATACATAGTGAATAGGTGAGCAGAAGTTTGATTGCGAGAAAATTTCTACAGTTTAAAATTTCGTCAATATTATTATTGTTACTCTCTTTATAACAACACGCAATTAGTTACATAACCATGGTATTTAGTTATACATTCTGAAGACATCTGTACAAATTATCTCTAAGATAATTTAATTTACTGCTAAAGAAGAAAGATTATTTACCCTCGCCATTCCAAACATGAATGCGTTGAACACTACAGAACACCTGAAAAACAAGAATTTTTGAAAATATATAACTTAGTTAAAGCTGGTAAAGCTAAGGTTAACGTCAGTTTCCTCACTCGAAAGCAATATCAGTGACGGGCGAGCCCAGGATTTGAACCCCGTACATACTCATCCTAGTAGGACCTATTACTCAACCAGTTGAGTAATATAAGTAGTATCTAATCCGGGATTACACTACCACCTGGTACTTCTGGAGCGACACCCCTTTTTATAGCGATTTATTTACTATTTTTGTCTCGCTCTCTCCCCGTTCGCTCGCCAAAAATACTAAATAAAACTCTATAAAAAATCGCTCCAGAAAGTACCATGTAGTAGTGTAATCCCGGATTAGATACTACTAATAATAATATTTATTATTTATATTGTATCGAAACTATAGCAACATCTATTTATAATATCAACCCTCTAGAATACAATAGGTCTAATATGGATACCATCATCCATTACAACTCCTTTTGTATATAAAGGAGATAACCCTACTTTATTCTGTTCATATGTTTTCATCTCTTTCTTATCAAACCGAAACCCCTTATTAACACCATTAATAATCTCACTATTAAACAAGCATTGTATATATTTTTCTTTATTTATAATACTATTACGCTTCTGTAAACCTTTTGATGATGCTTTGTTTTTGTTCATCTTTGATGAATCAGGATTACATCCTGTATCTTTTCCCCATACATAGTATGTTTTACTGCATAAAGCTACCATACCTTCTCCTTCATATTCAATCTTAAACAATCCTGGAGTTCTATTTGAATATTTATCTGTTGAAAACCATTTATGTTTTTCCTTTTCAAACTCATCCCTTAATTCAGGTTTAATTAATTTCTCAAAATCATCAGTCATAGCCATATAAGCAGAATCTGTATCCATCTCTATATACTGAAAATCTGATCTATCTATATACTTATCTATACAATCATAATAAAACTGTAACATCCTTAACTTTGAATCATCATATATACTACATGCAACTTGGATAGGCATATCTTGATAAACCTTTCTAGCTCTTTTAGTTACTTCATACACTCCATTATATTCTTTTGCACCATAATAAAAGTGATCGTTTTTAGCTCTATTGAACTGTGCTTCAGTACAATATTTAACCTTTTTGAATTTATTCTTATTCAAACCCGTTCTTCCAAAAGCTGAATTACCAATAAGTTTACACCCTTCAGCAATTATTGCATACTTTGTATCTATATCTCCTTTTCTTCTTTCATCTGATACCCATTCCATAAAACCCTTCAGTACTCTTCCTCTCTTAGCTTCAATAACTCCATGTAACTTACTAACAATACATCCATGTTCTATTAACCATTTTAGTCTTGTAGATTTAATTAATATCTTTTCCGCCTTTAATGTAGCCATAAGTTTTTTACTTTTCGTAGGTTTTCTATCCAACTTCTCAAGTAAAGCTTGTGTATATTCTCCACATACACTTTCATCATACTCCCTATTTTGAAATATTGGACACATCTCACTAAAATAATTCCATTTATCTTCAGGTACTTCTATATCAACTTCCATAAATCCAAAGAAGGAATCCGTCATAAGTTCTTTTTCATACTTTACCCAATCACTAGTTTCTTGCCAATATAATTTACCACAAGGCATTTCTTCACCTATACAATATAAATACAACGCATTTGCATCATAACCAACTATTTTCTTCACTGTTTTCCCTACTTCTTTGTTGTAACCCCATTCCTTTTTACCTATATCATAATTTACTCTACTAATCTTCGTTTTATCTTTTTCATGATACCTATGAAATACAATGGATGCACCACCAGTTATATTTTGTTTTAATTTATAAAAAGCATCCTTATTTTCTTCACTAAATAACCATATCATAGGATTATAATACTTTTCCCATCTCAATAGCGCTTTATGTCTGTAAAACTCTTTATACGGTTTATCTGATCTAGCTTTATTACATCTCTGACAAGATAAAACACAGTTATTTTTAACGTGAGGTTTCTTACAATCTATCCTATCTAATGACCAAGTATCTCTACACAGAAAACTCCAACAATAATGACAACGCCAATTATCTCTACTGAATATATTTCTAACATCTTCAACTGTCACATTTCGACTTGAATCTCTTTTCTTATCTTCATCTTGCTTTTTATAATTACTTATTCTCTTCTCTAATTCCAAATCATCTAATTGAAATACAGGTCCAGCTTTATGTGGCTTTGCTTTTCGTAAATATTCTTCAAAACCTAATATTTGAAACTGATACAGAACGTTTTCAGCTAAACCAGGAAGTGAAAATGCATCTTTATACATATCTAGTTTAAACGTATAATATAATTCCTTTTGTTTTAAACATGCTTTTAACATTGGTCCAACATCTAAATTATTATACCATCTCAATAAATCTTTAACTAATACTATTTTCTTTTCCTTACATATTTCCATAAGTTTATTAAAATCTTTTTCTTTCATCTTTTCGTCTTTTAACGATGAATAGAAATCCTCTATTTTTAAATCCTTAACTAGGTAATCCAGCTTATCATAACTATCAAACCATTCATAAGGAAACCAACCCTTCTGTTCATCAATATCATAGGACTTAATAAACTTACTTAAACTTGTTCCCGGTGCACAGTAATTCATCTGATCCAGAAATAAAAAGCTATTCGTTTTTATTCCTTTATATCTGTTCCCTTCTTTAATAACAAAAGGTGTTTTATCTCTAGCTAATATTTCATTTATGAATCCTTCATTAGTTAGTAAGTTAATATCATAAAATCCACTATTAAACCCAACAATCGGTATAACAGAACAGTAAGATTCAACTTCAGCTTTATCTTTTTCTTCCAAACGATCTAATAATGGTTTCATTTGAATAAACATTAGCTCTTTAGCCTTTGCTGCAACTCTATCAAAATATTCAAACATAAGTTTAACTAAATCTCTCGGGTTTTTAGACAATATAAATTCTTCTTCTTCTTCCAAATTAAACCCTGGTACATTAGTTGCTATTGATACCGAAACTGGTATATGTCTAGTAATATATCTTAATTTACTTTCTTTTTCTTTTGCAAGTGGAAAAAATACCTTGTTTTGGTCATCATAAGGATATTGTTTAACCAGTCTTCTAAATCTAGCGCTGTCTATTTTAATCATTTTCTTAGTTTCTGGATCTCTCACTATTTCTCTCTCTACTAGTTGCCTCATTTTCTGAAGAAGCGATTCCAAATCAAACACCATCATATAAGGATATTTATAGTCTACATCTACATCATAGTAATCAGATAACTCTACAATTATATTTCTTTTCTTTTCCCATAACTTTGGGTACTTATTAAATATATCCTTTTTTTCTAAAGTACAAGTTTCAAGATGACTTTGTAAATCCCAATTATCTCTAAATCTCATATCACATCTTGTACATAAATATTTCTTGTTACTAAACTTATGAATATCAGTGATATATGAGAAATGATTAAGATAAAGATTTAAATAAATAGGTACTCGAGTTTCATTGAATGGTGATTTACGAACATACGATATAGCTCCATTTTCATAATAACTAACTATATTTATAGCATGACGCTTATTAAACTCTTCATAACGATCTAATTCATTAATATAATCAAACCCTGTATAAGTATCAATTCTTCTTCTTCCGTTATAAAACTCAGTAAATAACTCTCTCACCCTTGCTATATAACGATCTGGTCTACATCCTTCAGCTATTCCTATACATGCCCAAAAACACATATTGTTCTCTGCCTTTTCTAAAGCTATAATAGTTCTACATTGTTTAATGTATGTTGGCAACTCAATATTAGCTCCTATTAGGAAATCTAATCTAGTGCTTTCTACAGCCATAGCGTATATACCAAGAATTATTGTCTTAGAATCTTTAAGAGTTTCTATCAAACGGTTCTCTATTGTCTCTTTTGTTACTCTATGTTTTAGTTGTTTAAGATCATTTAGATCCTTCACTACAAAAAGTTGCTCAAAAAATAAGTTATTAGTACCAGGTTTGAAAAGACTTATTTCTCCATCCTTATCAGTTACATAACCAAAACTAATATTTAGTTTTATTGCATTATTTTCTTTATGATATATTTTATCAAAACATTCATAAATCTTATTCAAAGAATCTATATAATTGAAACAATATAGTTTTAAATATTTACTTTCATTCTCTTCACCATAGATATTTCTTTCTTTAGCTACCATCTCTCTCACTATTTTATCTGAATCTGATTCATTAAATACCCAATATGATCCATCTAATATAGGAATTTCTGCTCCATCACGACGAATCATAATATTTTTTTCTTTATCATGTTCATATACCTCAAGTAAGGCTTTATATGCTTTACCTCCTATTTGAATTTGTCTTCTACTTACTGGACTATAAACAGTTTTAGGTTTTTTTGCTTTATTACTGTCAAGAAGAGTAAACTCCTGAGTTTTTTCGTCATAACTATATTCCTTAAGTAACTCTTTAAATGCTTTACCACCTACTAAAATCTTTCGTTTACTATCCGGTTTTTTCACAAAAACTTTAGCTTTAGGTTCTTCTTCTTTCGCAACAGGTTTATTATTATCTATATTTATAAAATTATTGGTTTTTTCATCGTAAGTATATTTTCCCTCTTTAAGTAACTTTTTAAATGCACGACCGCCTACGTCAATATTTCTATTACTTTTTGGACTTTTTACACGTACTTTAGTGCTAGTACCTTCCTTAGCTTTTACTGCTTGACTTTTTTTCGTGACGTTTGAAAATGTCGAAGCATTGTTTACCATACTTTCAATATTTATAAATTCATCATTTGTTATTTTACGACCTAATATCGATTCTACCTTCATTACTGATAGATGATTAAATAACTTTAGCCTTTCTAACTCATCATTTGTCAACACCATTTATTAAGTAAAAGATTATATAAAAGAAAAATTCTTTCATTAAATAAATTGCTAAATAAATGGAAGCCATTATTTTATCTGGCGATATAACTAGAAGAGTTAAAAAGTATGATACAGAGGAAGAGAGAAAACAATCTAAAATAAGAGCTGTAAAGAAATATGCAAGTAAAAAGTATTACTGTGATATTTGTGATAAAACCATGACACTTCATAATTACTCTAGACATATTGAATCCAATAAACATTTCCAAAATTCCATCGCTAATAAATGAATACTTCTCAAGTTAGTATTAAAAACACACACATAATTACATAAAACATAATATAAAACACAATATTTAAAGTGTTCTATATTTTTTCTTTTATGTAATTATGTGTACTATAAATGGTGCCGACAATGAATCGACTACAAGATATGGCTTTGAGAAAGGTGCTAGATACAACTTTAGAAAAATTAAGGAGTATGGAGCATTCCGAAAAATCATCATTTTTAAAATGGCCAGTTTTTAAGCGTTTGGAAGTTACACTCTGCAGAGGAATTAACCATAGTTGCATTACTGACGAAACTTACGTTTTGATCGATAAGTTGTGCGTTGAATTGTCATTGATGAAGACTAGAGGCATATCAGGTGACGATTTTAAAATGATTGAACATATACAGCTTGATGGAATCGACTTTAATAGACTTTCTGAGGATACTTTAATGCTCATTTACTATGTGTGGCCGTATAATACGGATGCCATACATTCTAAATTAGAGAATACAGAAAAATTTAAATGGGCATACAGTTATTATGAAAGTGATGACTTTTGATACATGTAAATGAATACTTCTAATATTACAGTTAAATCTTATCTACCCTCTGAAAGTAGAAGGGAAAGATCTAAATTACAACAGGTTAAAGATAAACATAGATCTTTTACTCAGACTAATAAAAAGGATATTCCTAAAGATTTTAATGAATTGAAATTAATAAAGTGCAGAGATCATGCTATAACTTTTCTAAATGAATACATGAATATTGATAAGAAGACTAGTAAATCAAAATATTGTAAAACTCATCACATAAGTAATAATACCCTGAATACCGGTCTCAAACAACTTGGGTACAAAACGCGATTAAATGAGACCAAACCAGATGTGCCTAGACCACTTGAGACCAAACCAGACCAATCTAGACCAATTGAGAGCAAACGGAGAAAACATAAACCACGTAGTGACCTTGTTGTTGCAGGTAACCATGCAAACCCAGAGGGGTTGGATCTCAACAAAGTTGAGTATGAAGATGAGGAACTGGAGAAAATGATTAATACTAGTTTAGCCAATTTACAAGTTGAATAAACTTTTGTTACTAGTAAATGGATCTAATACCCTTAGAAGAAAAAAGTAAATGGACCAATGATTTAAAACCCATACTGAATGAAATGAGTAAATTATCTGATGCAGATAAAATTCAAGGATTCAAAAATGAAGTTGTAGATAAATATGTAGCTCATAAAGCCTTAAATTACGTTACCCAACAATTAATCTTAGTAGATTGTGATAATGAAATGTTAGAGAAAGAAAACGAAGAACTAAGATATAAAGTTGATAATTTAGGAAAGTTTGATGAAAATAGGTTAAATGAATTTAGAAATAAGACTGTAATTGTTCCTTCCACAGATAATGAAATACGAGATAGAGCTATGAAAATATTTAGAAGAAATCAAGCTAGAATGAAACAAATGAATGCGAATATAAAAAAGCAAATAAATGAATAGTGAAATAACGAAACTTGAGAGAAATGTTAAGTCTTTAATAGATCAAAATGATAGACTACGATTCTGTATTTACACCTCCATTCCCATTATTATTATTTTAGTAATGTATATAGCAATGAATCATTTAAATAAACAAAACCTAAATCAAGTATGAGTAAGTTTTTATAAAGTAAAAGTTGTAGTTCTTCATTAGTGTTATCAGGATCAACTTCTTTTACAGTTTTATTTAAAAATCTTCTGTATCTTTTCCTTGTACCTTTTTCAGGAGCTAAAAATAGTTGTTCTTTAAGTAGAGCGGCCTTTAACTCTTGAAATATATCTTGAGGTAAAAGCTCTATCAACTTTATCATATTAACTTTTAAACCCCCGAATATAGAACTCTCCTCAAGATCTTCCATATTTCCTGCAAAGATATTCTTGTAAATGTTATACATAGATATAGCATAAGTCAAGGAATTAATGAATTGCTTTGAATTGTATTGATCTAGTAAATTATTTTTCATTAACACTAAAGAAATAACTTCTCCAATTTTACAAAGTTTCTCAGCAAGTATATTATCATACGTGCCATTAAGGAGCACGTATAATTTATTAGTTACATCACTAGAATTCATATCCCCTAATTTGGAATTTGTTTCAAAATATTCTTTTGTTATACAATCATGAGCATCAACGGGATTTCCAACATTAGTTATACGATTATTATTCATATCAAGGTTACCAGTCATTGAACCCCCATTTTTATTCAGTTTTGAATTTAAAACAGGTTGCACAGTTTCTTCTATATGTAGATTGGCTAGTTGCACTGCTGCTAGAGTAGTTTCTTTTTTAATATAATCACAATACCCCTTTGTAGCTACATCGTTATCATTAATTGGTAATTTTACATTTGTTATTCTATTATTATTCAAACTGATATCACTAGTAATATTTCTATCAAGTTTTGTATCTATAGCAGCCTGAAAGGCTACCTGGACTTTGTCCAGCATTCTATACAAGGTTTTAAAACTAGAATCATTAACCTTTGGTTTATCTGTAGAACCTGATTTTAAAATAGAGTTGTTACTCATTTAGTAAGAGTAAATAAGGACAATGACACAATATATAAATCACGGTGTTACACTTTCATCAGGACAAGCAACTAAAATTAAGCATGCATGTGATAAAGGTACTGAAGTTGTAATTAAACTATCTAAAAAGAATTTAACAGGAGATATCAATCTTCCTTTAACGAAGACTCAGTTAAATAAAATTAAACAAGCTAATGCTGGTGTGGAACTAACCCTTAGTAAAACTCAACTTAAGCATATGGAAAAAACTGGAGGATTCCTAGGGGCTTTCCTTCGCTTACTTCCTGCAGCTTTAAGTCTTTTAGGATTAGCGGGAGGAACAAGTGGTACAGGTAATTCGAGCAAACAGGTGGCTCCATCAGAGTCAGACATATCAAATTCTAACCCAATATCATTTTATGGAATACCCTTATCAAATACCTTAAAGTCATATGGGTTAGAAGGTAATACAGAAGGACTTAGAGGAGCAAAGTGGGGTAAAGGTTTATACTTAGAAAGAGAAGGATCAGGCATAATTAGCGATGCTGTGGAGCCAATACCCTTGGTTGGAAAGATCTTATCTGACCTCTTAAAGAAGATTGGTTTAGGAGGTAATCCAAAAAGACTTAGAGGTGTAGTGTGGGGTAACGGTTTATACTTAGAAAGAGAAGGATCAGGTTCTTTTTTAGGAAAAAAAAGACGTGCAAGTGTTAACTTTCCCTAAATTTCTAAGTAAATTTCCTTTACCACTAAAACCTTTAAGTAATTTTGATATTATGGAAAAATGTAAATCAATTAAAAACTTTAAAAGTGTGTTTATGAGAGATGAGTTGAAAGGCAAGGCTAGCACTAGCGAAAGTCTAATATTAAATATGGATGATAGTGAGGGTCAAGGAACACATTGGGTTAGTCTTTATGTTAAGGGTAAGAATTGTGATTACTTTGATAGTTTTGGTTTCGAACCTCCATTAGAGGTTAAGAATTATTGTTCAGAAAAAAACAGATATTTCAGTACATATAAAATACAAGCTAGGGATGAAATCATATGCGGTCATTACTCTATCTATGTTAGTAGGGAATTAAACAAGGGTAAAAGTTTTCACGATGTACTTAATCATTTGTTTCAAATCGTAGCTAGTAAATCAGAACAAAGTTGAAGGACTAATGTCTCTAAACACAGATTTTTCACAAATACTAATACCCCTATATGGTAATAAAAAACACAAGAAACATGCAGATATTTTTCCTAAAAATATATTTATGATAATAGCAGGCAGTACGGGATGTGGAAAAACTAATCTGATGCTTAATTTCTTACTAAATAAAGTTTTAAAATATGATGACGTGATGATATACACCACAACACCTTTTCAAGATGCTTACAGATATTTACAGGACATTAATACAGAACTGGATTCTGACATTGTTACTTTGTACAATCCTAATGAGTCGAGTATTGTAGGTCCAGAAGAACTTGATAAAGATAAAACCCATATTGTAGTTTTCGATGATGTTATGAAAAAAAAAAAAAAAGTTATGACAGATGACAGAGTACTTTTGTAGAGGTAGACATAATAATGTAAATGCATTTTATTTATGTCAAAGCTTACATCATTTAAAGAAACATGGAATACGCCAAAATGCTAATATATTTATTTTGTTTCATCAAGATAAAAAGACAGTAAAATATTTCTATGATACACATATTTCAGGTGATATGGGGTTAGAGGAGTTTGAGAAACTTTGCGATAAAGCTTGGTCTAAGAAGCACGGATATATAGTAATCAATCTTTGGGCACCTCCTGAATGTGGTCGATATCTCTTAAATTATGATACTTTATATGTTCCAAACAAATACATAAAAATACATAGAAGTACATAGAAATGTGTTTTATCGTGTATAAATATGCTGGTAAAATTTGATCCTACAACATATAGTAAGGTAAAAAATGAGGTTAAGGAAATGTTCAGAGATGAGAAAGTTGGAAAGCAACAAACATATGAGAGTCAATCAGAATTATTCCAACCAATCATAAATAGGACTAAAGAAGTTATGAAAACTATCACTGATGAGAAACAAAGCTTAAATAATACAGCCGATAGGCTGCTGAGCAAAGCTCAGATTTTAGCACTTCGAGATAATGCTGGACAAAGTCCAGGTAACCTTCCAGGTTACGACCAAAGCCTCGCATTAAGGCAAGCAATACAAGATATGTCAGGTCTTTCAGACGTATTTTCAGAACCGAAGGAATCTACTCCTAAAGCTCCAAGAGTTGACTTAAACAGAGGCTTTAATGAAACAGATATAGAAAATTTACAGGACTTAAGTTTACCACTTCCACATGCAGTATATTCTATCATTGGTGAAATACCTGAAATTCTAAAAGAGGTTACAACAAAGAGAAAAAGTCTTGCACAAGAATTTAGAGAAGATCGATTATCTAAGAAGACAGATATAGAGAAAGGAATATATGAATCACAAAGGGTCACTTTAGATAAATATAAGAAAAGGTTAAAGTATATTCAGGAAAGTAAACAAGTAGTTGGTGAGGGTAAAAAGAAAAAGAAACTTGTTAAAAAGAAATGTGGAAGAGGGAGGCCTAAAACAAACTACGCTCTAGTATATAATGATGCAAATGATTTACTTCAAAAACTGGAAGAATATATTGCATCGTATCATGCTGGTAATAATGGAGTTTATAATACCATTATTACTATTTTAGATGAATTATTGAACAATAAAATTATCTGTAAGGATACCCATGATCAAATCTTGAAGAGAAATAACCTTTACTTATAGTGACCTTTGGTCACGTCTTTCCTGATTTTAAATCAGTCTGTCGAAGACAGCTAGCAACTTCGTAGCTAGTAAATACAAAATGGCAAAACTAACCCTGACCAGTCATACAACCGATTTTACCACAATTCTAAATCCTCCAATATATCTTAATACAAGCAAAAGATATGAAGCAGCCTTTTTATCATTACACACCTATAATTCTGTACCAAATATTACAGAAACTAATAATAAATTTAAATACTCTACAGAGAAGGGGGTTACTTGGAAAATAATCACATTTGATAAGGGTGCTTATGAATTGGCTGTAAGTAATGCAAAAATAAAAGTAGCAGATCCGAATTTTGAAATTGATATTGATTATTATAAACCAACGTTTAAGACATTACTTGTTATACCTAATGAAAACTATATGGTAGATTTTGGAGTGGAAAATTCGATAGGTAGAACTTTAGGATTTACAAATGAAAAATTAGGGAGTGGTGTTCATTATTCACCAAACGTAATAGATATAGAAAAAGTAAAATCAATACTGGTACACTGTGACATTATTATTGGTACTTATGTTAATAGTTCTAGATCAAATGTTATATATAACTTTAC